>RJWM01009649.1:0-67412 GCA_004363535.1 Dasyprocta punctata | reverse complement strand
TGTTCAGGAGGCCACTGCTGCCCGCTGCCCACTGCCCGCTCTTTCTGGCCCCTCCGTGGGACCCAAAGCCCCCCTGCTCTGGGTGACGGTGCTCAGCTCTGCCTCCCGGACACCATCTCTTCTGAGATCCTCCTGCCCCACTTGGGAATCTCGGGCCACCCCAGGGAGCCTGCCCAGCCTGGGGAGACACTGCTCACACTGGCCACCTCCAGCAGCCTCCCATGCTTGGCGCTCGCAGGGTGACTCGGTGCCAGGTGGCTGCTTTTATTCCCCTCAGCTCTGACATCCTATCCAGGCCCGGAAGCCGCAAAGCGTTTGATGGGCAGTGCTGGGGTGACAGCACAGTGGAGGTGGCCATCCTCCTGGTACTGCCCCCAGCTCAACTGCACGCGCCCCCACCTGCTGACTTTCCGCTGGCGATGCTGCAGGCCCCCGAAACTCACCGAGCTGAGTGCCGACCTTCTAGAGCCTCCCCCTGGGCACTCTGCACTCTCGAGAGTTCTCCTCTCTGGCCACCGTCCACCTCTGCTCTGCTCTCTAGCCGCCCCTCCCCATCAGCTGCGTTGACCGTGTTTATTGATCACGAGAAGTGTTGAGGGACAGTTCAGGGGCTCCCAGAGTGGCAGCACGGAGATCCAGTTGCCAGCTGAACCACCGGTGCTTCTGGACATTATTTTTAAAAACAGCCAGTTACCCCTGGAAAGTGTCCTAAGAGCACCGAGCAAATGAAGCCCCGGGTACGTGTGGCATCTGCAGAGCCTCAAGAAGCACAGGGAGGGTCTGTGACACTTGTGAGGCCACCTGCTCCCTCATCGCTGTCCCCTGCTCAGCCACCAGAGGCTCCGGTTCCAGAAGAGGCACCCGCAGTCCCTGTCACACACGAGGACCGATCTGAAACATGACCTGCGTTTGAATATCGTCCATGACAGTCAGAGACGCATTGCCATCAGCCCCCAGCCCTCCTCTCACTTCAAACGCTTCCCCCCGTGTTCTTGGCACTTTCCGAGGCGGCTGTGGGGTCCTCTTTCCTGAGTGTCCTCGTTTGTGCTGTCCTGGCTGCGTCCGTGTCCTGACTTGCGTGGTGCCAGGTCCAGTGAATCAGGTGGAGGCGGACACAGCCTCATGTCCGTCTGAGCCTGCCCCTCTGTCAGACGGCACTCGGCAGCGGCCTTCACCACGCTCGCCACCGCGTCTCCTGAGGATGATCCCAGCCAATACTCCAGCGCATTCTGCACTGAACTGGAGAAAACAATCCTAAAATTTATGTGGAACCAGAAGAGATCTGGAATAGCAAAAATAATTCTGGATAATAAAGCAAAGTGGGAGGCCTCACAGTCTCATGCCTGAAGTTATGTCACAAAGCTGCTGTGGTAAAAACACCATGGTACTGCCCCAAAACAAACATGAGAATCAATGGCGCAGAATGGAGGCTACCAAAATAACTCCAAGCACATTCAGCTATTTGATCTTTGACAAACAGGAAAGAGAGCCTCCGTAATAAATGGTGTTGGGAAGACTGGCTCTCCACACGCTGAAGATTGGGCCTAGATCCACATCTCTCATCATGTGCTAAACTAGACTCAAAATGGATCAAGCATCCAAATGTCACAGCAGAGCACTTACTCTACTGGAAGACACAATAGGTAAAACTCTGGAAGTTATAGGTGAACGCCAGGAGTTTCTGAACAGAACCCCACCTGCACAGGAAATAGTATTGAGAATTAACAAAGGGGATCACATCAAATTAAAAAGCTGCACAGCAAAAGAAACAACCAACAGAGTGCAGTGATACTTACAGAATGGGGAAAACAATTGCCAGTTATTCCTCAGACAGACGACTAATATCTAGAATGTATAAAGAACTAAAAAACATTAGACTCCCCAAATGAAAGGCCCGATCAAAAAATTGGCAAGCAAAATAAACAGACACTTCACTGAAGTACAAATGGCCAATAAATATATGAAGAAATGATCACCATTTCTGGCTATCAGAGAAATGCAAATTATAGCACTGAGATTTCCTCTTACTCCAGAAAGACCAGGCATCATCAAGAAATCAAATAATAACATAGGCTGGTGAGGCTGTGGGGGAAAGGAGCCTTCTACTTTGTTGGCGGGAGTGTAAACTAGTGCCATCACTATAGAAATCAGTACGAACATTACTCAAAACATTGAAACAAGAAATTCCATTTGACCCAGATATTCCCCTTCCACATATCTCCCCAGAGGAGAGGTAAATGGGATGAAAAAGTAATTAAGATGTGTTGTATGCATACACCAGTTCTCACCAGAGGGTGCACATTATTTATTGTAAATATGACCAAAAAAGGAAAGGGGATCAGAGATAGGTGGTGGGGGAAGGGCGAGGAGGGAAACGGCATGGAAGGAAGAACTAAGTTACGGTATTGGCTTGTATCAGCTCCACACAAGGAATGTAGACATTATGTACTACAAACACGTACTAATAAAAATTGCAAAACTTCTTAAAAGCATGGGGCTAGCATTAGTGATAGACATACATACCAGTGGAAGAGAACAGAGACACAGAAATCCAACCTTATGTCAAACGATGTTCAAAGAATGTCGAGATCATTCATGAGCGATAGAAACTCTTCCCAACTGATGCTCTTGGGAGGACTGAATGTCCATGTGCCAAAAGTAAAGTTAACTTCTTCTCTTATGCCATATAAATTACCTTAAAATGGAGCGAAGATTTTTTAGAAGCCTAAAATTTTGAAAGTACTAGGGAGAAGTTTCATAACATTGGATTGGACAATGATTTTTTAAAATTATGACACCAAAAGAATAGGAAGCAAAGGAAAAAAATCAAAAAATGAGACTAACTCAAAATTTGAAATTTCTGTGTATCAAAAGATATGATAAAGTGAAAAGGCAATTTACATAATAGTAAAAAAGATTGGCAAATCAAATAACTTGTATAGGGTTAATATTAAAAAAATAAAGAACTCTGACAACAAACCCCCCTCACAATTGAAAAATGGGCAAAATATTTGAATGCATATTTCTCCAAAGAAAATAGATAAATGATCAATAAGTTCATGAAAAAATGTTTAGTATTGCTAGTCATTCAAGAAATGCACATCAAAACCACAATGAAACAATACCTTAAACTCAGTAGGAAAACTACTAGAAAAACAAACAAAAACAAAGAAAAACAACAAATGCTGTCCAGATGTGCGGAAAATCAAACCTTTGTACATTGTTGACAGGAATAGACAGTAGTGCAGCCACTGGGGAAAACACTACAGCAAAAAAAAAAAAAAAAAGCCGGGCGTGGTGGCGCACACCTTTAATCCCAGCACTCAGGAGGCTGAGGTAGGAGGAGCGTTGTGAGTTCGAGGCCGGCCTGGGCTACAACGCGAGTGCAAGGCCGGCCTGAGCTACACAGTGCGACCCTGCCTCAAAAAACCAGGGCTGGGAGTTTGGCTCAGTGGCTTAAGCGCCTGCCCTGGCAGGTGAGAGGTTGTGAGTTCAATCCCCAGTACCGCAAAAAAAAAGGAACACTATAGCACTTACTCATAAAAGCAAAGACGGCCTCACCCACGGCCCAGCCTTTAGGACCTGGGTGCGCACTTGGCAGATCTCAGCTCTTTGAGGCAGCATCCTAACGGCACGTGTGCACACTCGCTGTGCTAAGAACAGCACTGCTCACAGCAGGTAAAACGTGGAAGCGACCCAGCGTCCACCCGTGAGCAAGTGGGTAAGCAGGATGTGATCTACACGTATGGAGAAATCTTACTCGGCCTGGCAAGAAAGACGCATTCTGGGATGGAGAACGACACACTGGAACTTGAAGGCATCGTGCTGAGCGAAATGGGCCGGTCACGAAGGACAGATTCCACCCGGTCCCACCCACGTGAGGAGCTCAGAAGAGGAAAGCTGTGACAACGGGGGCAGAAAGCAGACTCATGGTCCCGAGGGTGGGAGAAGGGGATGGGGAGATTGTGTCACAGGGACAAAGTTCCAGTTTTGTCAGCTGAAGGCTCCTGGGGACCTGGTGCACAGCAACATGACTGTGATCGACCCCGCTGAACCAAGCTCTCAGATTCGCTAAGGCGACTTTCAGACAATGTGCTCCTTACCACGATTACAAGTTTTTATTTTTGTTTTAAGCAGAATTGAACACCTATAAACAAACATCCAGCCCTAGGTGTTTTCGCTGAAAGATTTCACCAAATACTTAGGAAAAATAATCTTTACATATCCTCTTCAGTGTAGGAGAGGAGACCCCTGCACAGGTCATTCCCTGAGATAACTGTCACCGTGTGCAATGGTTGATACAGTGTGTCAACCTGAGAAGTTTAGAAGCTTAACTAAGCTTCAGCAGGGGCCAGGGTCCTCACTGTGGAAACATCCTCAGCCTGTGCGAGAGGAGGGCCCAGAGATGACGCGAGTGCTACATCTAGCGCAGGCAGCCTTCACACGATGTAAGGGGAAAGCAGGCTTGCTCCTTCCCCTTTGCTCTGGCTGCCTTTGCTCTCTCCCGCCACCTTGAACTATCGCCCCTGTGCCATGCCACCCTGCCTTGGAGCTAGCTGATTATGGGCTGAAACCTCCACAAACTGTGAGCTAAATAAACCTTTCCTTCCTTAACTTTGGGCATCAGGTATTTGTCTCAGCAATGAGAGAAAAGTAACTAGGACACAAACCGGGCGTGGTGGCACATGCCTGTAATCCCAACACTTGGGAGGCTGAGGCAGGATGATTGTTGCAAGTTTGAGACCAGCCTGAGCTATAAAGTAGGCCCAAGGCCAGCCTGAACTGCACAGCGAGACCCTGTCTCAAAACAGACAAAAAAAAAAAAAAAAGTAACTAGGACACTGTGATTCCAAAACCACAGAAACATCAGAAGAAAGGAACACTATAGACCAATATCCAATAGGGACCTACATGAAAACTTCCCCACAGAGTGCAAGCAAACTGAATCCAGAAACATGGAGAAGAAGTCATGTATCACAGGCAAGTGGGATTTGCTCAGGAACTTGAGGTTTTTGTTAACATCCAAAAATCAGTGAATGTATTACGCCATTATCAATGAGATAAATAGTAAAGTGCACATGGTCATGTCAATATACGCATTAAAAAGCATATAATAAAACTTGGCACCACTTTGTGATTAAAGGAAAGAAAATCACAACAAACTAGGAATAAGACAGACTTTCTTCAACCTGATAAATACCATCCACTAAAACTCCACCACTAACATCATAGTTGATGATGAAATATTGAACACTTTCTCCCTAAGACCAGGAACAAGATAAGATTAGAAATTTTTTATTCACTAATCCCATGAAATTGTATGCAAATATTTCTACCTTTTTTTTTTTGCTTTTGTTTTTGTTTTTGATACCAGGAATCAAACTCAGGACTTTACACTCGTCAGGCAGGCATTTGTGTCACTGAGCTATATCCCCAGCATTTATATAAATATTCCTAAGTAATCCGCCAAATAACTTTTTGAAATAACAATGAATTTAGGAAATTTCTCAGACCAAATATCAATATAAAAAATTAATTACATTTCTATACAATTACAACAAACCATCCCAAATTGATTTTTTTCAAATTTCCACTCTTACTACTATCAAAAAGAGTGAAATATTTAGGCATAAGCTTAGCATAAGACATTTAAACTGTACCCTGAAAACAACTAAGTGTTGCTAAAAAATTTTAAGTAGATTAAGTAAATGGAAAAAATTCCCAAGTTCATAAACCAGAGAACATAAAATTGTTAGGATAAACTTTTCACCAAACTGATGTAAATATGCAATATGACACCCAAGAAAAATCTATGACACCTAAGAAACTGACTTCTTTGCAAACATTTATAAGCAGATTTTAAAATTCATATGAGATCATATGAAAGTTCAAATGATCCAGAATACACAAAATAATCTTGAAGAACAACATAGTTAGAGAATTCATACTTCGCAATTTCAGAACTTACTTCAAAATGCAGAAACAAGATGGTATGGTATGCAGACCCATGGGATGGAATTCAAAAATCAAAAATCAACCAATGCTTTTGTGATCAATTTAATTTTGATACGGTGACCATGACCATGTAATGGGAGAATTGACAGTCTTTCAACAAATTGTACAAAAATGTTCGTTGAGACACCTACCTCACACCATATACAAAATTAGCACAAACTGTAATAGACTTAGATGTAGATCCAAAGTTATAAATATCTTAGAAGAAAAGGGAACAAATCTCCATGGCCACAGTTTGTTGAATATGGCACCAAAAGCACAAGAAATCACAGTAAGAAAATCTAATTGGTTTGGCACCTTCAAAGTTAAAACTTGTGAGCTTTACACAAATCCAGCAAGAAAAGGCAGTCCGCAGAACAGAAGACAAGTTTGTGAAACTACCTTTCTGGTAGTGATTCTTATCTAGAATGTTAAAAACTCAAGAATTTAAAGAACACAAAACTGAAATGGGCAAATGAGTTGAATTTCTCCACACAAGATACGCAAATGCCCAGTATACATGAAAAAATGCTCAACATCATCAAGCAGCAGGAAATCAAAGCTGCGGCCTCATACCCACGAGGACGGCGACGGTGAAGTCACACTACAGCGAGTGCTGGTGGGGAGGGAAAATGGTGCGGTCACCGTGAGAACAGCCCTGTACTTCACCAGAGCGTTCGGCACAGAGACCCAGGAGACCCACGACTGCACTCCCGCACGCACCCGAGGCGGGGAAGCCTCACGTGCACGCTTCGTAACAGGTCTACAAACAGTAGCCCCAGAGGAAACCGCTGGAACGCCCATGGTGGATGACCGGATAAACACAACACGGTACGCCTATGTAAGGGACCAAACGCATCTTTAAATAAAATGAGGCACTCGTGGCTTGCACAACAGGACTCAGCCTTGACAACATCAGCCTGGATGGAAGAGGCCAGCCACAAGCTGGCCCTTCTGAGCGATGCCCTCCGTGCTGTGCAGGGCCAGGGTTTAGGCAAATTGGGTTGTGAATGATGACGGGGGTGAGGCTTCTTTCGGTGCTGATAAAATTATAAAACGGACGGTGGTGGTGACAGCACCTCTGTGTGAGAGGCTGACAAGCTTTGAATTTCCTGGTTTAAATGGGTAAACTGTGTGATAAGTATTTTACATCAAGAAAGCTGGCATAGACGCACATTATGGGGACTAACACTTTTCTCCTGTGGAGAGTATCTGCTTTCTGTCACGGAGGCAGAGATAAGTTCAAGGGTGGGAGGCTCAGGCTGGGCTCCCGGGATTGGATTTGGACCCATGTCCGCCCCTCCTTCGTGTTGGTGGAGAGTGGGCGGACGCCCAGACAGGCTGGGTGCGTGGACCGGGCTGGCTTTGCCCTCCAGTGTCGGCCGCGGAGGGGCCTGCGGCTGGCACACTGAGCCCTTATTCTTAGCCCCCTCCCCTAACGCAGCACATCCCACTTACACACCTTTCTTCTCTCCCCTTTCTCCTTCCACTCAGACAGAAAGCTGCACCTAATTAGAGCGTGCAGCCGAAGGGCTTGCATTAGTCAGTTCCACGCCTCCGAGCTCCCCTGGGGAGAAGGAGCTGGTGAGAGTTGCGGAGAAGCCCTGTGACCCGAGGGGCTGCAGAGACCCCAGAGACCCACAGTGGCTTCCTCAGACCGGGCACACCTCGTAGAGACGTGGTTTTCAAACTTCTACTTCTGTGGCATCCAAAGGGCAGAGCACGGAGCAGTGTTGTGAGTGTCGGGGTCCCCAGGCCCGTGCCTGAGAGTCTGGCTTGAGTGGCTCAGGCACCTGGCTGTGTCGTGTGTCCAGCTGTGCAGGCTCCTCGGGCTCAGGAGGTCTGGGCAAGGTTCACTACAGCTGTGAGGCAGCTGCACAGGGCAAACCCAGGCTCCGGGACTGCGGCCCGGAAGCCCCACTCCCCACCCCGAGGACAGCCTGCAGGGAGTGTGGGCCAGGCCCGGCCTCTCCCCAGGAACCTAACCCACCCCACAGCTCAGGCGCCAGCTGCACGCTGGAAATCCCTGGCCCCTGTGTCTGGCCGCGGCCACCCCCTCCAAACTCCGTCCTCTGAAAATCTCTACCCCTCCGCCTGGTCTTCAGGTTAGCATGCTGGTGTGTGTGCTGCTGAGGCGAGCACTAAGTTAATGCCTTGGGAGCTGAACACAGATTTGCCTTTCTGAATGAAGCCATCCCGTCAGCATCGCCTCATTCCCTGCTGCCGGGAGCACCAGCCCTCGGAGAGCTACCCCGACCTGGAGCACCTGCCCCACACCATTGCTTCCCTCCTCAAGCTCTGGTTCAGGAAGCGCCCCAAGAGCCCCGTATCTCTTCCCAGCAGCACTCGCTGCCCAGTTTGATGGCAGTGAGGGGGATGGGGAAAAGGCCGGCAGGCTGGGGCTGTGTGCGGGGCTGGCAGGACAGCTCCTCGTTCCCACTTCTCGGCAGGAGTCCCTGTTTACAGAAGCACACCCGCTAGGGCTGAGGAGGTAAAGGACCCACCCACACCCCAGGTCCCATTGGGCGGTGCCTGCCGGAGCAGTGTGGCTGGGTGCTCAGGGACCCCATAACACAGGGCCTGTCCCCAAAAGGAATGACTAGCTGAGGGGCCCTGGAGGCGGGGCTCAGTCTGGACACAGAATCCAGCTGTGATGCAGCCCTGGACACCCCCAAGCCACGGCACCCCACCACACTCGGGAGAGGAATGGGAGCTCACAGCACAGAAAGGGGGGCAGACTGAGCCACCGCGGTGGCTGGGGTTAGCTTGAGGGTTCCCAGAAAGAGCCAGGACACCTTGGCCTGGGGACGGTGAGGGGTTCCAATGGTTCCACAGCTTTTTCAGGCCAAGCCTCCTCTTTTTATTTATAAATTATATAATTGCACATGTCTAAGTTTCATGTAATTCATTAAAGTGAGGGTGGTAAGTGCTTTCCGATAATTAAAATGCGGACAGGCCCGTGCTCAGATCCGAGGCCATGAATAAAAGTGACACTTCACCAATCACACCTTGCCGGGTCAGTTTAGCCGTGGCCACAAGCACCGCTCGGGTAATTGGTTGCTCCTTGCTGGGGAAAAACACGAGCAGGTTGAGCGGAGTCTACTGCTGCTGCTTTGCCTCGTGCTGGTATGGAAATCGGGCCTGCAAACGAGCAGTTAACCCATGGGGGATGGGAACAAACAGTAGTTAAAGATAGATAGATAGATAGATAGATAGATAGATAGATAGATAGATAGATAAACAGACAGATAGACAGACAGATAGATAGAGATAGAGGAGGGCAAAACAGGGCAGTATTGGTTTGGAGCCACTCCAGGCGGGGGCACCCTGAAGCCCAGGCCTCCACCCCACCAGCCCCCGAGAGCTGTCCACATGCGTGGTGCTGAAGCTGTCTGCTGGGGCCTCGTCTGCCTCGCTGCGGTCTCCCGCCCAGGCTGCTCTGCAGAGCTGCCCAGAGCCCTGCCACTCGAGGTGAGCGTGAACGGTGCCCAGTGTGAGGCCAGGCTTGGAGACCGGCCGTCAGGCAGCCCCGTGCCTTCCCCCGGCGGGGCACACTGGGGAGCCAGGTCCTGTGGTCAGGGCCTGACGGCTGGAACTCCTAGGGTGAGACAGGGCCTCAGTAGGAAATGTGGGTTCATACACCCACTCTCCCAGGTGACCCATGACGCCCGCGTCAGAGTCCTCCAGAGGAGCAGAGCCTGTGGGAGACAGGCGATGACCGGCGACAGCAGGCAGGCAGGCAGAGGCTGGGTGGATGGAAGGACGGATGCTGAGGACACACCCACTCAGAGAGCAGCCCCAATGCCACGGAGTCTGAGAAGCCCTGGCAGGCCCTCCACGAGCAGGCATCCAGGGGGCAGCAGCAGGGCTCGGGTCAGGTGCGAAGGCCTCGGACCTGGGGAAGCCGACCATGCACCTCTGGCTTAGAGGTCAAAGGCCCCAGGTCCTGGGCAGCAGGGCCTGCTGGGGCCAGTCCGGAGCTGGAGTCCCAGACTCCAGGACAGAAGGCGTCCGGCTCCAGGAGGTGGAGGAGTCGCCCGTGCCTCCCGCCCAGTCCAGCGTGTGCACATCGTCCTGACCCCACCCACTGGCCCCAACGCCGCGCTCTCCGGTGCACCAGGGGAGGTACTGGCCTGCTCTCTGCACGTCCTTGGGTCCAGTCCAGCGGACACAGACTTGACCGTCCAACACCCACCTCCTCCTCCTTGGGGTGGAGAGGCTCGAGCTGGGTGAAACTGTAGCTGGGTCAAGGCCTCTGGGACCTGAAGAACCAGAGCAGCAAGGTCTCAAATCTCAATTGCGGGTTAAACTGAGGACACAAGAAGGTAAAGCCCAGCACAGGGGAGCGAAATGGACCCCACGAGGAAAGAGGCAGAGGGCTGCCTGGGCCCAGGAACCGAAAGGCTCTCACTTCGGAGAGAGCCCAGGGCCTCCGACACTGAGGGAACGAGTTGAGCTGGGAACGAAGCCTTGATCCATTTGGTTTTGATTTGTGAACCGGCCCCAGCAGCGGAGCCGAGGGTTTGAATCCCCTGTGGTCACGCTGCTTCCTCATTCTACAAGAGCCCCAGGAAGCGGACGGGGCTCTCGGTGTTTGTGCCCCTGGGCTTAGCTGGAGATGCTGTGAGAGTGACCTCTGCTTTAACCCGTGGAGGTTGGGGAATGCGCTGGACACGCCCTGCCTGGGGGCGTCCCTGCTCGGCCCCACAGCAACCTGCAAAGGGCCTGTGGCTTTCTGGGGCCCTGGGAGCTCCTCAAGAGAAGATCCCACCCACAGAAGCAGCCCCGGGGGATCAAGACGGAGAAGTCAGAGTGCAGGTTCACTGACTGCATAAAGCCAGCAGAAAGCCAAAATTAAAGAGCAAAATAAACGACAGATGACAGGAAACGGAGAGGTCTTCTGCGAATGCGAAGGGGACCAGGAGATGGGGGTGGGGGTAAAGCTGTGTCATGCACGTGCACTGACCCCCTGGGGAACATGACCATCCTGTACCACAAACACGGACAGAGGGAGCCACGGCAAACAGCGAAGCCATCGCCAGTCAGGCATCACCTGTGGTTTCTGCTCCTGCTGCTTGACGTGGGCTGAATTCTGTGACTCTAGATAGGCTTCATTCCCAGGTGTGTAGGATGTGGAATCACTCGCACTTCCTGTGAGATGCTCCAAAGGGCCCCTTGGGGTGACAGGTGGGCGGAGCCTGTGCACAGGGACCAGGATGTCCCTTCCTTCCTGACCACCCCAGCACACACAGGGCTCCCCAGAAGCAGACCAGGGACACCCGAAGGCTACACCCAGGGGCAAGACAGCTTTCCTCCCACAGAGCTCCTGAAACTACTGCGAATCTGCTGCATGCAGGCCCTGTGCGGACACGGGGCACAGCCACGAGACCATGACCTGGGGACTCCAGCCACGTGACAATCGGGGGACCCTGAAATGAGGGTGAGAGGAACAGAAGCTGGGCAGCAAAGCAGGGGGCGGCACCCCAGCAGCAGAGGCAGGAGCTGAGGTCCCAGTGAGAGTGGCCAGGGTGGGGCAGGCGGGGGGCTGTGTCATGGTTTTAGCCTGGAAGCCCCACCCACAGCCTCAAGCAGCCATACGAGCAGTCTCTCGGATTTGTGGTTGATTCATGGTCCGATGCTGGGATTACGGGTGTGAGTGCTGCGCCCACCCTAGGGTGAGTGTGGCCTACGTGCCGTGTAAGGGACAGAAAAAGCCTGCTCTCCACGCTCCTCCCTTCTGGCTTTTGTTGCTTTTGCTATCTTTCACTGCCATAAATTGCTGCCCCAGAGCCATGCCCCCACCCCGCCTTGGAGCCAACCGAGTATGGACTGAAACCTCCACAAACTGTGAGCTAAATAAACCTTTCTATCCTTGATTTAGGGTGTCAGATATTTCGTCCAAGCCATGAGAGAAAAGTAACTGCCACAGCTGTGACGGGATGGGAGCCTGCCTGCAGGTGTGCACGGCGCCTTGCACGCCTTGTACTGCGGGGAGCCTGCCGAGGCAGAGACCACAGAGGCTGAGGGTGACCCTGCTGAGACCCAGGACAGGGCTGACGGGCTCCTGACGCTGCCGTGTGTCCCTCGGGCGAGTGGTCCTTGCAAGCTGCCTGACCGTGCCTGTGTGAATATGAGGTGCAAACCCCCCGGGCACCACGAAGTGAGCTGCAGGAGCAAACGAACCTCCCAACCTGCAGTGTGGGCCCGAGGTCCTGTGGAGGGGCCCCAAACGCTGCACGGCTGTTTGAATATCCACTGGCATTTCCCAAGATCTGAAGCGGCACTACAGGTCACAGCGCTTTGTAGACTTCCGTTTAATGCATGAGAAGATGTGAATGCTGTGGAACGTGAAATCAGAGCTGGTCTAACATCTGAGTCACCAGAAGCACGATCAAGTTCAGCCAGCATCAGAGAGACAGACAGGAGACTCCGCCACGCAGGCGGAAGCAGCAGGAAGGAGCGGTGCCCTCCCTGAGCAGCCGTACGCTGACCCTCTGACCTCCGCCCTCAGCCTCCCCCAGCCTCTGCAGAGCTGCGTGCCTCCATGGCCCCGCCCAGCGTCCCCCAGGATGTGGCCACTCCATGCTCCCCATCTGAGACAGCACGGGGCTCAGAAGTTGGGGTGTAAGAGTAAGAGGGCCCCCCTCTTAGATAGTTCCCCTGGAGAACTGCTCGCTGCGGGGCGGGGAAAGCAGGGGTCTGGCAGTGCCCTCCGTGTCCCTTGTCCCCAGTCCCCCAGGCCTCAGGCAGGGGTGCACACAGCCAGGGTGGCCGGCTAGGTGAGAGCCGAGGTCCTCTCCTGGAGCCAGTGGGGACACCCAGGTGCTCCAGGCCTGGGGCTGCGGAGCCTCCCTGCCGACGCCCACCGATGAGTAGCCACGCCCTCCCTGCTCTGCCCCAGCCCTTCCCAAGAGGAGCCTGGCCTGCAGGTGAGGGCTCAGAGGGCGGCACGGGTGGCTGCCTGCAGGGGCTGAGCTCTCGGGGCGCGGTTCTCCTGCCCGCGTGGAGACAGGAAGAGCCGGGGGTGGCTCTGCCCTGAACGCAGGCGGGGCTCCGACTACTGAGGAGCCCCAGGGGGACTCAGGGCCACCACAGGTCAGCAGCTGTTAGGGGCTGGGAGGCAACGAGAAGCCCTGTCGCCACCCACAGGACAGTCTGGGGTGCCACGGGGGGCGGGGCAGGCGGGAGCTCCGTGGGCAGGCGGCGTGGCCGGGAGCCACAGCCCTGTGCCTCGCGCCTTGGTTCTTCCGCAGCCTGACCTGCAGGAGCGTGATTAGACCCCCGCGGTACAGAGGTTATAAAACTTGTGTGCCTAGGATTTCGTGCTCTTTTGTTAGCTTTTTAAAATTTTTTTCCCTAAATTCAAAGTGGCATCCTGCACCCTCTCCCTACCCTGGAAGCTGTGGCCAGGGCCAGGGCTTCTGACCACCTGTTGGAACCCACTGCCCCACCCCGTACCCCCAGGTCACCCGGGTCACGACCAAGGCGGTCGAGTGCCGCTGCCCACCCCCATCACCTGCGCAAAGCCGTTCGCAGACTGCAGGGGGTGAGGACCCTCACCGGCTGGTTCTCGAGGGCTGGGACTCAAACGTGCTCTCCCCTGCTCTGCCTCCCCTTCCGCATCACCCTGCCACACCTCCTCTCTAGCCCGCAGCCCACATCCCGCGTGGTCCCCAGCCCCCGCTAGCTCTGACGCCAGCAATGCTCCTGTCCGCTGGACCGCCGGGTCAGATGACCCCGTTCCGCCCACACAGGGGGACGGTGCAGGGGCCTGGAGCACGACGCAGGGGCCTGTGGTCTTGTGACCTCACCCCTGCGTGGTACTGACTGTGGGCGTGGCTCAGGCTTCCCCTGCAGGGAGGGCGACCTTGGTCCAGCGCCAGCCCCTCACACTGGGGGCTCCTGGAAACAGAAGAGCAAGCCGAGCCTGGACACCGCAGGCTGCTCTCCTGGGCCCCCTCTTTCCAGGGAACCAGCTCCCGGGAGAGGACAGCAGGGCTCCAGGAGCAGCGGGGGGCACAGGGAGGGGCTCCACTTTTGGAGCGCAGCTGGGCGGTGGGGAGATCTTCTGAGCGGGGCCCGGCAGGTGCTGGAGAACCGAGAGTTCCTGCCACTGACGAGGCCAGGCGTGAGGACGCGAACTCCCAGGGAGACGAGGAGGAGCCCAGAACCAGGCGGTCACCACACCGCTGTCCTGACAAAGCCAGCTGAGGGGCTGGGCGCACTTTTGGGTCCGGAGCGCAGACGGCAAGGAAGAGGGAGGCCGAGGGAGCCTTGCCGTGTCACAGTGACCCTGCCAGGGCCGTGCCCTTGGCCCTGTGGGCAGCAGCAGCAGTGTGTGGCTCTGGGGCCCAGCAAGTTTCTGCTCAGCCCAGGGCCTGACTCATTGGCCCAGGAGCTGGGCAACCACAGTCCATGGATCACAGAGCCAGGGGCTGCTCCTCTGTGAGCCAGACGCGGGGCTGGGGCTCTCATTACCGCCAGTCCCCCGAACTCGCAGCCCCCTGCTTGAAAGGGCTCCCGCTGTGATGAATCACCCGCCGTCCCAGCCAGGTGCTGGGATTGCCGACAGCTAATGGGAAATGCCACAGTCCGAGAATTCAGTCACTGGCCAGCTCGACTGTGGCCAGGGGGCAAACGGGGGAAAGAACCTCAAGTCCTCTGCACTCCGGGTCTAGGAGATGGGGGTGGAGGTGTCACCAGGGCTGAGAATAGGACTGGGGAGCTTTGGGCTGTGGGTGCCAGCAGGAGGGCCTGGGTCCCTCAAACTGTGCCCAGGTGACCCCGGCAGCTACCGCTACTGGCCACTCCAGGACACTCAGATCTCCCTCAGGGACCTCCTCATCCACATGCAGAATGGGTGACTGCCATGCGGGTGAGGACACTTGCCGTAACCCAGATGCACAGCCCCACAGCCTGGGCCGTGCTGGGGACCTGTCCTGCCTGGCTTCCCGGAACCAGCACGGAGGACTTCACTGTGACAGCCTGGCAGGTCCCCAGGGGTGACACTCCCTGCATCTGGGGCACTGACCTGGACACTCGCCCCATACCTGGCCTCTGTGCCTGGGCCACACACTCCCTCTCCTGGGGCGGCCCCAGGACTGTGACGTCCAACCCAGGCTCTGCAGAGACCAGACTCGCTCAGCACACGCAGAGCGGGAGCAGACAGCTCGGCCAGGCAGGGCACACGTGCGTCCCCAAGGACAGCTCACAGGCTGCAGGCTGTCCCTCACCACAAGGGGACCCTGGTGCCTGCACGAGTCACAGAGCGGCCTCTTCTTGCTGCCCGTGGTGGACAAGGGACAGACGTGCAGGGGACACCAGTGTCGTGAGCTACGGAAGAGCAGCGGCTGAAACCACTTTGCCCTTGTCCTGTGGCCCTGCTGGTGGGGCCTCTGCCCTGCTGAGGAGCGCCGCCTGGTCGGGGGAGTCCGCAGGTGCTGTGGTCTGAGGTCCCTGCTTCCCGGGCCTGCTGCACTGGGGGCCACTGCGTCCTGCCCACCTGGCCCCTCTGTCCTCGCAGCTGTGATGCAGCCCCTGCGTCTCAGTCTCCGGGTCTCTGACTCACTTTCCTTGTCCCTAGGGGGGTGGGGTCCTCACGGGGCTCTCAGAGGGAAGCTCCCAGCCCCCTCCCCGTGACCAGCTCTCGGGGCAGCAGAGTCCTGGACGCACCCATGCTCCTCGCTGGAGAAGCAGTGGAACAGCTGGGCTGGGGGAGCAGCCGCCCTCCCCGGACCTCCACACCAGCACACTCGTCCTGAGCAGCCTCGGCTGCCCTCCCGGGGGTCTGGGCAGGGGCCCTGTGACCGCCTGGTTTGCTCCTCGGGACACGGCTCTGTGTGCGCACGCAGCTGTAACCCTCTTGGCTCCATTTTCCTGAGCGGTCTGGCTCACACGGTGAGCACCAGCAAACCCAGAGCCAACCAGGTTGGCGCCTTCCCGCTTCCCGTGGTGCCACATGCCCAGGGGAGCCGCTGGTGCCCATGGCGCTGGGTCAGTTTCCTTTCTCCTCCCACTGGGGGAAAAGGTGCAATTTCCACGGCCTCAGGGAGAAATGAGAGCACAAGGGCCGGGAGGAAGTGGCCGGGGGAAAGCATCACGGGCGTGAGGCTGTCTGGTGCAGCAGGGGCCTGAGAGGGGCCGGGTCCCTCCAGCCACGCAGGGCCTGAGACGTGGTGGGCAGGCCGCGACGGATGCCTGGACATCTGTCCCCGCACAGCCCCACCTGCGTCTCCGAGGAGCAGCCCGCCCGCCGCCCAGCCCGCCCGGAGATGCGGGCGCAGGCCAGAGCCTCTGCCCTGGGCTGGGCTCCGGGGACGCAGCTCCGGTCACAGTCCCGCGCTTTATGGACTCCTCCTCCACAGTGCTGCGCCTGCTGGTGTGGGCTGGCGGTGGTTCCCAGAGCGCTCCATTTCGCAAAGATAGATTTAATTAAGTTTTCTCCGTGCCTTTCTCCGTGTGCTCAACTCTGTGAAAAAGTCTTTCCAATTGGCACCATCCAGAATGTTGCAAGGGAGAATTCTGACGATCGTCCTGCAGACTGGGAATACTGTCTTATCCAGGAGAAACCCCAGCAGGAATCCCAGCGGAAACCAAGACACTTCCAGACAAAAGCCTTTGCTCGCTTTCTTTCTCTCTCTCTCTCTCTCTCTCTCTCTCTCTCTCTCTCTCTCTTTCTTTTCTTTTCTTTCCTTTTCTTTTCTTTTCTTTTTTTTTCTTTTGTTTGTTTTTTTTTTTTCCCAGAGCTGCAAATTAGTTAAAGTGTACGTGCATTTAGCACAGGGGAAATTTCCTGGTTTCTGGTGGGATCATATGGCCTGTATTCAAGTTGGTTTTGTGAGAAATTTGGCTTCCCCCTCCTTCCCCAGTGGCTCAGCACGGCCCTTCCTGGGGGCCTCAGGGTTTCCCGTGACACCTGCTTCTCAGGAATCCTGTGCCTTCCCCTGTGCCCCCGGGTTCCCAGAGCTCCAGGAGGACCAAGTGTCCAGCCATGGGCTAGAGGTGGGCAGTGAGATAAAAATAGACCACTTCATCTGGCCAGGGCGCTGACAGCCACATTTATGTCCAGATCATAATGGTCCCAGACTGTGTCCCCATCCAAATTAGCCCATTTTTTACAAAGATGGTAATGGGTGTTGAGGTCCTCCATGTGGAATCGAGTCCTCTGCTGCGGTCACTTCTGCACTGGTCCCAGAATAGCCGGCCACTGGTCATCATTCCGCATTAACAGCTCCATCTCGATTCAATTACATCGCTGCGTATTTCTGGGCTGCTGGTTATCATGTGAGAATATAATTTAAAAGTGATGTACACCTCACGTTCCATATTTAGGAAAAGAATTAAGTGAGCAGTAATGAATGTACCCATCTCTGTGCTACGCGGAGAGCAGAGGCCCCGGCAGCTCTCTGTGAGGGCAGAGGGAGAAGTCCTGGGACACGGGGCGATTCGTAGGGCTGTGCTCCGTCTGCCGGGCGAAGCTGACCGCTCTGGTCAGGAGCCAGCCGGGCTTGTTGAGCGCAGCTGGGGTGACCCCGCCCCGTCTGTGTTAATGCATCCATATTGTAAACCCCTTTTCAATTTGAAGATGTATTCTAAAGCAATTCTACAGACAGCTGTAAATCAGAGCGTTAACTTAATCACATAGCCAGCATGGAGCAGCCAGTCTTTATCATGCAGATGAGTTTATTTTCTTTTATTTTTATGTGGTAAGCAGACCCCACACCTTTGACAGGGATAAAAGCTCTGCATTTAAACCGGCGGCTCCAAGTCAGGAGCCACGACTGGTCCACGTGCCTTTCGTGTCCTTGCTCCCACGAACCCCTGGGAAGAGACTGCGCGTGGCTGTGTGGGTGGGGTTACATCCTTGGAGTTGGGGCCCCCATCAAAGTGGGGCAGAGACATGGCCGAGGGGACAGGGCCCTGAACAAACCGCCTTGTAGAGGGGACTTGGGTCTTGCCCGCTGAGAGCACTGTGGGTGCCATGCGGGACCTTGGGCTCCCAGTTGGCTGCAGGAGCAGAGGACATGGGGAGCCAGGGGCCTGCAGGTGCCCTGCATTTCCTAGATGTGGAATTTTCAGGAGCCCTGCACAATCCCTGGTCTCTGAGAGCTTACTTGGCAGCAGGAGAAGGAGGTCCTTTGTCATAGTCAGCTTCCCAATCCTGGACGAAATCCCTCACTTGCTACACTTAAAGAGAAAAGATGTTTTGGCTCACAGTTTTAGGAGTTCAGTCCATGGTTACCTGGCCTTGGTGCTCTGGGCCTCTGGTGGCCCAGGACATCTTGGTGGGAGCACTTGGCAGAGGAAGGCTGCTCGCTCACAGCAGCCAGAAGAAGAGAGGGCGGGAGCAGGAGGGGAAGAGGCCAGGGACCAGATATTGTCCTCCCGTTTTGCCCATGTGACCCACCTCCTCCAACCAGTGCCCAGTCCTGTGGCCCATCCCGGTGTGACCTTATCGATGGATCAGTCACACCACCAAGCAGGGCACCCTTAATCCATTCCAAGTGGCAGCCAGCATTAACTGCCGCCCCCTGGGTGGAGGAGTAGAGCTCCTCCAGACACAGCCCCAGAATCCCTGCTTCCCACCGTGAAGAGGTGGATTCCCCCAGGAGTCCCCGTGGCAGAGACCTGCTGTTGTCAGGATGCCATCACAGTCTGCAGCACCTGTGGAAGTGCCCCTGAGAAGCTCTGTCCTGGGGCTCCCATCCTCGGGGTCCTGGCGACACTGCAGGGATGTGCCCAGGGGCCCGTGCATGTGGCCCTAAGTCTTGTGGGCCACGGGTGGGCATGAGAGGCTGAGGGTTGGGGTTCAGGGCCCAGTGCCAGCCCCATGACCAGTCAGCCAACCTCATCCTGGGCCTGCACCGGGATCAGGACAGGGCAGCTCCAGGCCCTGGGGTCAGGCTGCACTCCACGGCCTCTGACTATTGTCCAGTGCCCCTGGGCCTGGAAGGACCGCAGTGGTCCTCTTCACGCTGGGGCCGTGGCTCTGGGGAGGGTGCTGGCTTTCAAGGGAGGGTGAGGAGCCATCCTTTCGCGGGAGCTGTTTCCGGAAGAGCGGGCCCAGGGGGTGTCACTTACTATGCATTTTTGTTTGATGGATATTCATTATTTTATTCATCCCTTCATCCTGCAGCTATGTAAATACATGCAGCATGACACTAGTCCTCAAGCGAAATGAATTATGAAACAAGCTTCCACGGAGCAATGTGTCACTGAGATACAACCCAGGGCAGGGCTCCCCGGGCTGGGACTGACCCTGCGCCACCTCTGTCCCCTCCCGGGCCTGAAAAGCAGGGCCAGGACACGGCCAGAAGTGCGCCCCAGCCCGCACCGCAGGTGTGAGTGCGCCACAGCCAGAACCCCAAGGAAGTGCATCAGCAGAACCCACTTTGGGGTCACCCTCTGTGCCCTCAGCCAAGCGGTGGTGGCCCTGGGGAGGTGGCAGACCCCTGAGGCGCCTGTGCCTTGCCTTGCTGTGCCCGGCTCCCCAGCCCAGCCACCTGCAGACCCCTGATTTCAGTAGCTGAGGCAGCGTGGGACACACACAGGTGGCAGTGACCCCAGCCTGGGAGTTGTGAGCCGGCCTGGCAGCCGGAGGGCAGGACTGTCGTGTGGTGAGAGACCCCATGTCCCAGACACAGGCCAGGGCCCTGGGGTGCTGCGCCAGGCCAGCAGCCACCGTCCATGGGTCCCTCTGTCTCAGGGAAGCATCTGGGAGTGGTGGCCTGTTGGGGACTCAGGGCTGTCAAGAGGATGCAGGCACAGAAGCCCACACGGTGCCAAAGGATGTGGGCCAGGCCACTCCACTGTGCCCCGCGCTCCAGGCTGTGTCTCTTGGCTCAGCTGTATGTCTGGACCTGCTGGTGAGCTGCGAGGCTGGCGCTGTGTCCCAGGGAGACCACTCGTCAGAGACCCCTGCAGCAGTCACCACGAAGGGCCCAGTGTGCTGTGTGCGAGGGCCAGCCGTGTCGGTCGCCCAGCTCCTGGCTGCCTTCATCCACAGGTGCGACCACAGTACGGCAGCACCGGCCGGCGGCTGCAGGCAGGAGCCCGTGCTCTCCGCGTGCTGGGGCTGACGTCCGAGCTGGGGTGTCTGCAGGGGTCACGGCCCCAGGACCTTCCTTTTGGAGCCGATGGCTGCCTTCTCGCTGTCCTAAGGTGGCTGAGAGGCAGGAGCTCTGGGGTGTCTAACAAGGACACCAATGCTGGGATACAGGCCTCCCCCGCAGGACCTCTTTCAACCCTGTTACTTCCTTCAAGGCCCCCAACACAGCCACAGCCGTGCTATGGTCCAGGCTTCAACTAGGGCCTCTGGGGGACACACACAGCACTTGTCCAGGCCACCAAGCCTGCAAAGCTCTAAGAAGACCAAGTGGTGGAGGACACTCTAAGACTTCAGGAGAGGGGACCGGAAGGGCATCTGTGACGGACTCATGACCTCCAGGGGGTCAGTTAGAAGGGTACCAAGGTTGCCGTGGCCTGAGCATACACTGGGTGTGACCAAAGATGGAAGGGCCCAGCTGGCCGGATGTTAAGGCTGACCTCAGGCCCAGCTGGGAGCTGCAGGACGTGGTTCTGGAGTGGAGGGCCTCCGCCCCACGCACACTGAGCTCTTCCTGGGACAGCGTCTGGCCACAGCCAGCCGTGGGGGCATCAAGCACTTCCGGGAGACATTGCCAGTGGAGTCACATACTGGGTGAACGGCATGGCCCACCACGCTTGGGGTGGCTATCATTTTATGGATAATAGATCATATCACACATGAGAAGAATTCATAACACCGAGATGAAGAAAAACAATTTATTAATGTTAATAAATCCTCCAATAAAACTTCCAGGAGGACCTATAGTGATAAATTGAATAATTATGAGTATAATTATGGCTAACTAGAAGTATAATTTCATGCTAATGCAATAATAATGACACAAAAGTGTAGATCATGAATTTTAACTGCTTAGTTATTTCACACTTCCACAAGTATGGACCAGAAAAAAAATCCTCTCTGAAACTGATCAGACTACGGTTGACCAAACCGGGGGAAATGCTCTCGGGTTAAACGGGCGTCATCCGGTGACCATCACTGGGCTGCAGGGCGGCCTCGTGCTGAGCAGCGGCTGGCAGACGGGGACCTGGAGAAGCAGGCACTCGAGAGGGCGGCGTTCTTCTGAGCCCAAACCCCCCCCCCATTAGCTCCATGCGCAGTGATCACCCTGAGAAGCAGCGCTCCGGGGGGTGCCAGGGACCTGCATTTAGGAAGGCGCCGGGGGTGCAGACGGGCACGGCGCTGGGACCTGCAGAGCACCTCAGGGCGTGGGGTGTGAGGGGCAGGCACCACCAGGCGCAAGGCCGCGGGCCCTGGGCTCCTCGTGACGCGCACAGCCCATCCCGCAGGGCTCCAGCAGGAGCTAAGAGCCGTCCTTGCCTCGAGAGAGCCCGCAGACGGGAAAGACCAGGCAACACTGCACAGGAGGACCTGGAGGCCCAGGAGGCCAGCGGGAAAGTCCTTGTGCTGGGCAGGGTGTCCCGTGTCACCTCCCTAAGGATCCTGCAGGATGCCGAGCCCTGGTGGGGACACGTGGAGGAGAGGCTTCCTTCGGATACTAAAAGACTTGGTGCATTTGAGGATTACGGACTCCGCTGACCCTGTCTGAGAAAAGGCCAAGCCGTCCCCGTGACTCTACCCCGCACCCAGCTTCGGTGCCACACCCTCCTGGCCACCGCCGCCCCCACCTCCGCAGTGCCCTTCGGGCGGCTGCCCGTTTCCCAGGGACCACCGAGGTGGAGCACCGAGGGTCTCACCTCCTGTCTGCGTGTCTTCTTTGCTGAGTGCCCTGTGAATATTTTGTTCATTTTTTACTGAGTTGTTATTTTCTCACTGAGCTTTGTGAGAGTTCTTTATGAATTCCAGATTCAATTTCTTCACCAAATTTATGCCTCACAAATGCTTTCTGCCTGTCTCAGACTTGTTCTTTTACTTTATTAATAATCTTCTGAAGATGGAAAGTTTTAGTGTTAACCAAGTCCAGTTTATCAATGTATTTCTTTGCTGGGTTTAATTTTCGATACCATATCTATATATTTAGATCACAAAAGATTTTTCCTGTGTAAAGTTATGGAATTTTTAGAGTCTAGATTTTATGCTTTAAGATATGATCCAGTTTGACTTACGAACGGATTAAAGGATTATTTTTTGGCATGCGTATACCCAGGTGTCGGGCGCCGAATCCCGGAAGGCTCCCCGCTTTGTGAAACTGCCCGTGCAGCGTCGTCAGTGCCAGCTGCGCACACAGGTGCAGATCTAGGCCTGCACCCGCTGCCCCACCGTTCAGCTGTGCTTCCGGGTCCAGACCCGCTCAGTCTGTTCGAGTCCCTTCCTGGACAATCGCAAAGCCAGGCAGCGCGGCCTCCGGCTCCGCTCCCTGGTTCTGAGTCCGGTGGGGCCCCCTGGGGCCCCTGCGTGTTTGTGTGATTTTTAGAATCGCCCAGTCAGTCTCTAGGAAATGCCAGCTCGGGTTTTGACTGGCCTTGTGCTGATCTGCGGCCGGGGTGGGAGAAGGACCCCACCCAGTGCTGAGACCCCACCAGGACCTGCCCCCGCCCCTGCCCCACCCCCTGTCTCCCCCACCCACCGTTCCTTCCCCTTCCGGG
Organism: Dasyprocta punctata; assembly: GCA_004363535.1. Taxonomy (NCBI): domain Eukaryota; kingdom Metazoa; phylum Chordata; class Mammalia; order Rodentia; family Dasyproctidae; genus Dasyprocta; species Dasyprocta punctata. The sequence continues at coordinate 44,768 of RJWM01009649.1, read as the reverse complement.
TCCCGAGGCAGCACACTGACCTCGCAGTGCTCAGTCCGGACCTGTGGACGCAGGTGCGTTCCTGGAGGTTCAGGCTCCGATTTGGTTGTGAAGAGCAATTTGACTTCGCAAATTCGTGTTCGGATGGAGTGGCCTCACCTGCGGCACGCTAGACTCACTCAAGACATCCAGCAGCTGGGAGGCAGGTGTCACTGGGTTTTCTAGGTAGACTGTGCCGCCGTCTCTGGATGCAGCGTGCTTCCTCCCTTCGGGTTTGGGTGTCTGTGCTGTGTGTGTGAACATGTGTGTGTGTGTGTGTGTTTATCCATGCGCTTTCCCCTCGCCTTCCTGGTTCAGAGCCCCATCCGATGCTGCGGGCCCAGGTCCCTGTGCTGGCCCAGGCGGAGGCCGTGCGGTCTTTCACCCCAGGGAAGGCGGCCAATTTACCCTCATCACAGACACGCCATCGGCTACAGCGACTTCCTCCCATTTCTAGTGATGAAAGTTTTACCATGAAGACATCTTTGATTTTGTCAAGGCCTTTTTTTCACCACCTGAGGTGACTGCGTGCTCTTCTGTTCTGGTTGCTAATGTGGACAGCTACGTTAATTGACTTTCGGGTGTTCAGCAAACCTCGTACTTGCAGACAAACGTCGCTCGTTTGATTTTGTGGACTCTGCTAAGCGTCTGCGTGGCGTTTCTCCACCGGAGCTCTGAGCACTGTTGTCTCTGATTCTCTTTCCTGAGATCGCTGCTTGCGTCTTCACGTCACGGTGACACTGGCTTTAGGAGTGAGGGGAAGTGTCCCCCCAGCTGTGAGGACGGCCACGGCACCGACGCTCGTCTTTCTGCAGGTGCTTGGGTTAGGCGTCTGGGCGAACCCGCTGCACCTGGAGCTCTGTTTATGGGAGACATAATCATTGCTGAAAAGCTCTCCAAAGCAGCGGACTTGGTTTGTCCTTTGCGCTTTTGTTCGCTTTGTCCTTGACGGCTTTGCGATCTTGGTTGATGACTTGTTTTCTTCGGCAATCCTCCTTTTTCTCCAGCAAGGCGCTCGTCTCCCCGTGGCAAGTCACCCAGAGGAACCCGGGGTGCTTCATGAAAATTGTGATCCATGCCATTTTGATTGTATCTCAGCTCAAAATGCCTTCCCTTTTGATCTTTTTTCTTTGACCTTCAGGGTTATATAGAAATGTGTTAGTTAGTTTCCAAATGCTCAGGGATTTTTCTAGGCTTTTTCTCGTATTGATTTCTAATTTCATTCCATTGTGTTCTATAACAGCCTCTGAGGACCTAAATCCTTCCCACTCCACCGCGGCTCTCGGGACGGCGGGCAGGCCGCCTCATGCGCCAGGAGGAATTTGAACTTGGCTGTCGTGAGGTGATGTTTCTGACGCATTCGGGGCTCTCACTGCTACTCTCTGTCCATCTGTTCTGCAATTATTAGGAGAACGTTTTGGAAATCTCACACTGCCACTGCGGCTCTTTTCAAACTTACTTCATCCCATCAGCTTTACTTGATACACTTTGAAGCTTTCTTGTCCAGAGTGTGGCTTCACGGTGGCGCTGTGACCCTGGAGGGTTCCCCCCTTTGTGGTACTGAAACGACGCCCCGTGATGCTCTCGGCTCACGCTGTGGTTTGTGGATACTAACACAGGCACCCGTCGATGCGGCATTGGTATTAGCATGAGTAGCCATGCTTACTATTCCCCTGACTGCACCACCTTTATCTGAAGTGCATTTTCTATAGACACGTGGGTCTCAATTTTCTAACTAATCTCTTTCTTCATCCTAACAACTCACATTTGATTTGAAAGGCCCTGTTGTAGCTATCATCTTGCAAACCGTTGCCATTTCCTCTGCCTTTTATTTTTTATGTTTTACCCCTTTTTTGTCCTCTTTTGAGTTAGCTAATTGTGTTGTACCTGTGAGTTCTCTCCTCGGTGACTTCCAGTCCACTGGAGCTGTTTCTGCCCTTTCGTGGGTTTGGGGCGTCCCTCTCGGGCCCCTCAGTGCGGCCGGCAATCAATTCTACACCGCTTCGCAAAACAGTGAGGAATTTGCAGTGCTGTCACTTACAATTTTGCTTTGGTCATACAATCCATCTTTACACACTCTATAAACAGACAAAATGCAATCTTACAAACCGCATTTCACCCACAAATTGAAATTAATAACTGTTGAAACGGACCAATGGATTGAGAATCCAAATGACCAGAACCATCTGAGAAGAAGCAGGAAGGGGGCCTGCTGCACTGCCTGACATCCCGCAACAGCTGTCACCCCAGCACTGAGTGCGTCCTTGACGGGCTACGGCAGCGCCCGCCCAGCCCACGGCAGCGGCGAGTGGTCATGTAGGAAATGGAGGAATAAGCTGCCCATGTCTCACTTTAACCCTGAGCTCTTCACTAGCAGCTCAATGGCAGGCCAGTGCCCTTCTCCACAGACAACCGGCTCAAAAGCGGGCATCCAGGCTGCAAAACGACTCACACCTGAAGAATCTATAAACTCAAACTAAGAATATTGGGGTAGGAGCTAATTTCTAGAAGAAGTTTTCATGAATTATAGTCATAAAAACCAAAAAGTCATAGATAAACACAAAGAAATAAATGTGCAAAACGGGAGGGGTCGAAAGGGGAAGGAGCAGGAGCCGCGGGGTAGACGCTGACCCCTGATCTCAGCCCAAGGGGGCAGGGCAGGGAGCACTGCGGCTTTCTGGTCTCTCTGTCCCCACCCGGCCAGGCTCCTCCTGGGCTTTGCCGGGGCAGGACGTGGGTGTGGCCTCTGGAGCAGCACAGCCAGGTGGGGAGTGGCCGTGGGTCACCGTGCAGGGCCATCGGCAGAGGACCGTCGGGCAGCAGAGGTGTCGCGGCCAGGAGCGCGAGGAAAGGCCAGACACGGAGCTGCCACGTCGGGCAGTGGGACGCGGCTTTTTCACAGTCAGGCCACACTGGTCTGAGGTGTGCCTGCCTGGTCCCCACTCCAGAACACTGAGCAGGAGGGCCGGGGGTACGCACCTGGGGCTGGCCACAGAGACCATCTCCGTCACCCCGCCTCTCTCGGGGGGACTCTCGGAGGCTGCAGCAGGAGCTGAGGAAGGAGGAGACCGACACAGGAAGCACAGGGAAAGGTCCCTTCCCTCTGCGGGCCAAAGACGGATTCTCAGCTGGATGGTCCACGTCACCGTTATCCGAGCCTGAGCCGGAGGGCCGGGGCCGACGGTGAGCAGGGTGAGGAGACACAGCTGCTCCGAGCGCCTGCCTCCATCCTCCCACCGCCCTGACTGCGCGCCTGGTCACCCGGCCGGGCCGCTCACCCTGCACCCCTGCCTAATGCAAAGGCTTCTCGGCATTTTCACTCTGTGGCCGTTTTCACCACTTCGCGGTTTCTAGGTCGTGCGCATCACCTAGGTATCCAGAGCTGTGCATTCGCTGTTACTCTAAGAACAGGGCAGGCTGGGTGGACGGTGCGCTCAGCGACGCGAAGGCTGATGCTCAAGTCCTCGCAGCCTGATCGGGGCCAAGTCTTCAAGGAGGCAGCTCGGGTCGGGCTGTGTGAGGCTGAGATTTTCCGGAGTAGGGAAGGAGGGCAGGGAAGGAGGGAGGGCGGTCCTGCCCGGGGAACTCTGGTTCCTCACACCCCTCCCCCACCACTCCACTGGCTGGAGTCGGCACCAGGCCCCGGTCCACCACGGCGCGCTGGCTGCGTCCCAGTGACCAGGCGGGACTCCAGCTCTGTCTGACCACTCTTTCCCCTGCAGCCCCTCCCAAGCGCCCTGCTGGGAGTGGACGGGGACCCACGCGACTTTTCTGCAGCATCTGTTACATGTATGCAGCAGGACCAGGACCGGGATCCGGCCCAGGAGCCCCGGGAGAGCCACAGCCCCTGTGGGGAGGCCCACCTGCTTTGCTGTCGTGGGCCAGGAAGGGCCCAGGAACTGCGGGTCTGCAGACTCACCCAGAGCGGAGGAAACTGAGGCTAAAGGAGTGTGGAGCATTTGCAGCCTGAGTGGGTCCATGAGGGAGCAGCTAGGTTTCCCTGTGACCCACATAGGCCCAGGGCACAGGCTGGGACCTTGGGGACAGGCAAGGTGGAAAACAGCACCACCTCCCTCTAGGGGCCCTGAGGTCCAGGCTGCACCAGCAGACTGTGCGGCCCTGGAACAGACCCCGGGGGAGTGCGACGCCGGACACCGGGGGTCGCTTGGCAGTGTCCACCCGGGACCCTTGACACAGACATGAGCCAGGACCTTGCTCGGGACACGTGAGGGCATCGCAGGGGTTGCTGTGCTGTCCAGAGCACCAGCTGGGAGAGGCCTGTGGTATTAACGTCTGGGTCACCCCGCGAGGGCCCCGGGTTGTTCTGGGCGCACCTGGGCTGTTTCTGAGGAGGAGCCCATGGGAGTGGGAGGAGGAGCCTTCGCCCAACCCTGGCCCACCCAGCCGTCTCCTCCTCCGGAGGCCTCAGGCACACTGGCTGTCCTTGCGCACACCACAGATGCCGCCCAACACTGCGGAGCCCCACGGGGCCGGGCCAGGGCGCTTCTGAGGGTTTCCTGCGGGCTCTGAGCGGGGGCTGCTCCCTCCGGCCTGGCCGTGTTTCTGCAGCGGGCACCGGCTCGGGGCGCGTCCTCTCCACTGCAGGATGAGGGATCCCAGGGCACCCGGGGCCCAGCCCCCGCACTTCCATTTCTGGTGCCCACCGAGGCTCACAGTGGGGTCAGCAGCAGGCGCCTGGCCATCACTCGGCCCGCTCTGTCCCCGTGGCACGGACGACCTGTTTCTGTATTCCCGTTCTACCAGAAAGGACTTCTTCTGACTCCTTTTAATTATTTCCCAGAACTGAACCATTTTCCGTGAAAATTCCTGTAGGGTTTCTTTCGTTCCTGCAAGTCATTCCTTTGTCATGAAAAATTCCAAGAATCCCAGCTCCTAGCCCAATAAGCTTGGCCTGGACTTTAATCACAGAGCAAAGGGAGATTTTACCTACACCCGAGGCTCCCTAAGGGTGAGGTCCCAGGGTCGGGGGTCCTTTTCATGAAATCTGGGGCACAGCCAGGTGACCTCTGGGAGAGGAAAAGCTGGAGCCCTGTGTGGCACAGGTCTGCAGAGCCGGGGGGGAGCGTGAGGTCCCCATTTCTAGCCCTGATTCCTCTCCTCGTTCTACTTTCTCTGTGCATTTGCTGTGTGCTGTGGACAGCAGAGACGGAGACGGGGCGGCTTCTGTCACACACACCACCCTCCCCTCAGTGCCAGCACCGCCCTGACCCTGCAGTGTCCCGGAACAGCCCCGGCCGGCGCTGCGGCCTGGACGTCGAGTCACCAGCAAGGCCCCGGGGCCCCTGCGGAGGAGCTGCGGTGCACACAGCCCTGGGGCTCACGACTCACGCCATGGAGACGGTATCAGGCTTAACCAGGTGCCGAGACACTAGCGCTACATGGAGCGGAGAAGAACCACTGAATTCCCAGACGCTGCTCCCAAGAGCAGCTCCAAGTCCAGAAAGCACGGCATTCACGAGGACTGACCAAGGCCCCCAGCCCGCCTGCCGCGGTTCACCACGGGGCCCAGAGGTGCCCCGGCTGGGGTCTGCAGGCTGCACGCAGGCCATTCAGAGCTCCTGGCCCTGTAGGTGCGGAGTCACCCGGGGGTGGCCTCCTTCTCCAGGGCTGTGGAGCCTACGGGCCCAGGTGGCCTCACGGGCCCAGGACACAGCAAGCACCACGGACCCTGGCCCCCTGTGTAATGCCGGGGACAGCTCTGAGCAGGCCGGGCACCCTCGGGCACACTGGGTGACAAGAGGGCGAAGGAAGGGCGCAGAGCGGGCAAGGAGGACGCACCTTGGCATGGGTCCCGGCCCAGGGACAGGCCGCGGGCTGCAAGGCCACGAGATGGGCTTCGGGCCCCGCAAACCCTCCTGCCTCATTAAGGGCCCCCGGGCGGAACAGTGCAGGAGGTGCGGAGAGGCCCCACCCACAGCCCAGGACAAGCAGAGCAACCCACCTAGCTCACAGCGCCACCCCGGCCCGTGCTGCCAGCGAGCTCCCGAATGAAAATATAAACGCATCCTTTCCAGCCAGGTGTGGTGGTGCACACATGTAATCCTAGCACCCAGGATGGAGGCTGAGGCAGGAGGATCACCTCAACTTCGAGGCCAGCCTGAACTACATAGCAAGACCCTGTCTCAAAAGCAAGGAAAACAAACAAACAAACAAAAAACAAAAACAAAAACAAACAAAAAATTGAGGGATCTGATGCCTGAGAGCCAGAGGGAGAATGGCCTGATTTCACCCCCAAGGTGACCCCCACCTTCCAAGCTGTGGGGTCTCCTTTGCCACCAGCCCTGGGTTTCCCACCTCTGTGTGGTGAAGACAGACTTCCCTCCACCATCTGTGTCCCACCATCCTCCTCCACCCTCTGATCTTTCCCAGCGCCCCACCAGCATCCCCCTCCTTGGGGAAACTGAGGCCCCAACCAGTGGTGTCACTGAATGAAAGGAGTGGGGTGGCGTGGACAGTGAGAATCAGAGCAGGTTGGTCTGACCATCCCCGTCCAGGGCCTCCGTGGCCCCCCTCCCGGCCTCCCGCTCCCCACTACAAAGAGCTTGCGCGTCCACACAGGGGGCGTCCCCAGCACCTCCCAGTCCCCCGTGAACTCCAGAGACCTGGAGAGGGCAGTGGGGCCCGGGCTGTGCTGCACCCCGGGACTGAACCCCTCGTCTGCGGTCACTGCGGGCTGCACGCAGGTGTGAGAGAAAAGGAGACAGACCCCGTGTGCCCTCACCGGGGGTCCCCAGGGTGCACCCTGCTGGACTCCGGCCAGAGGTCACAGCCGGGCGCTGACTCTGACACTGGCAGGACGGGGCCACTGCCACCCCGGACCCCCGCAGACCCCTCTCTGTGTCCGCGCTGCACCTCACCATCCAATAGCTAGGCCAAGAGCCCCAGAAGCCAGGAGGGCTCCCGGGGGCGCCTCCAGGGCCGCGGCCCCAGGTGGGCGAGAGACATCGGGGTTGCTAAAAACCCCGACTCACACCTCTGCAGCAGCCGAGGCAGGAGAAACGGGGACAGGGCCGACTGCCGTCACCTCTGCGGGCCTGCTGGTCCCCGCCCTGCGAGGGGTCTCCGTGGCCCCTGCTTCCTTTCCTAAGGAGAGGTGATGTCGTCACAAGGGCCCTTCTGCTCCCACGCCCGGCGGGTCCTTGTCACAGGTAGCGCGTTTCACACCTGGCCACGCGGCTGGCCGGTGGCCGGTCCTGCGGGCCTCTCCCGTCCCCCCTCTCTTTATCTTCTTCCCTAGAACGGTTTCGAGTATCCTCCTGAGTGTTGTAGCTCAAATGCAGAGTTGATTTCTCATCCCCGTCGTTGTCGCTAAGTTCCTGCCTCAGGTCCAGTCTTACTGTGCTAACGTGACGCCGAAGCCCGGTTCCTCGGTGCCTTTTTAACTCCTGAACACTGTAAGCAGTCTGTCCTAGAACCTCCCACGGCTTCCTCCTCCTCGGCCCGCGTAGCTTTACTGTGTTCTCCTAGCCTCGTTGACATTTGCAGGCAATGTTTCAGGTACAGCCCTAGGGGTCTCCGCCCTCCACCTTGACTTTAGCTTTGGGATTGGGCCCTGGGTCCTATCCGCCCATTTTGTCCCCGTCCACCCAGCCAGCTCTCTCCACTCGGGACTGGACCTGCCAGGCTCTGCAGGTGTGTGAGCCTTGGTGCAATCAGGACACCTGTGTGGCACGTGCACCGTGTGTCTTGAGTGTCCTGGCTCACCTGGCTGGGGGCCTCAGTGCTGCTCCCGACGCAGTGTGGCGAGGCTGAGGCTCTGGGGCACCTGCACTCCCGGGTCCCGGACCAGACGGGGTCTGCACAGCACCTGGCACCTGGGCTGGGGGGTCTTCGGGGTCTTCAAGGTGCGGTAGGGGTCAGGGCCGGGGAAACAGGGCGGGATGAAAGGCCGGGCCTAGGGAGCAAGGGGCGAGAGGGAGTTATCTGTTTCTTTTTTAGTGAAGCAACATCTTTACGCCAGGATTTCTTTCGGAGAAACACTAATCAACAACCCCCTCCCCGAGGACTGAGCAGTCTCAGTCCCTCTCCTCGAGGTTACTTCCCGAACGAATGGTTTCATCAAGCCCCGCGTTCCCTGGGGTGGCCCCGGGTGAAGTGACAGTATTGGAAGGACAGGCGCTGGAACTGGGAACAGGCAGGCAGCGAGGAAGCGTGGACGGTCCTGGTGGCGCAGAAGGTTTCCACTGCCACCCAGGAGTGCGGGCAGCACTGTGACGCCCCGGAAGCCTCGGCGCTCCTGTGGGTGGCACAGCAAAGCCACCGCCTGGGGACGGTGGCAGAGTGCACGAGCCCAAGGCCTGCGAGGCAGGTCGGACTCCAGGGGCTCCTGTGAAGCTCACAGGACACAAAGCCACCCCCACAGGGACACGCAGAGGCTATCCTTCAGCTCTTCCCGCAGCCTGGGGTCCCCCACGCCACTGCTCCACCAAGACTCAGAGGGCATGGGGACATGATGTCACGGAGAGGGGCAGCTGGAGGCGATTTGCTGGGGCTTGGGGGGTCACGAGGAGTCGGGCCCGGGTTGACTGGCCAGGAGGGAGGTCGGCCTTATCTAGTGGACTTGAGTTGGATGAAGAATCAAAAGGTCGAGAAGCCATGGTGCCGGGCTGAGTGCCGAGGACCTCGGGGTGGCTGTGCAGAGGCCATGATGGCTCCCCCGACCCGGCCGCTACAGATCGGGACCAGAGCTCCCCCGTCCTGTGGGGCCCAGCCCTGTCTGTCTGCATTCAGCCACGACTTTGCTGACCACTTCCGCTCCCACGTGGCTGCAGTTTCAAGCTGAGGTGTTGCGTCCTCATGAGCTCCATCCACTGGGTATGCTTTGCCATCCTTGTGGTCGGCCTGCTTTCCATTTTACAAAGGGCCTTCCCCGAAATCATGTTTTAGAGGCACAGTGTTCCACTTTATGAGGATGGGGTTATGAGAGGACGTAGCAATACCTAGCTTGCTTCCAATCCCACTCGTCTAAACAGCACCGCGGTGGACACTCGGACAGTCAGCCATGTCTCTGCACATCCCCTCGGCAGACCCATCAGTGCTTCCGGGAAAAAGGCCTCCCGGGCAGAACACCAGGAGGATGCGAACAGCGTGAAGCTTCCTGTGGCTTCCACTGCATGTCGTCGTCTCTTCCCAGAAGACGATGTCAATCCAAGCAGCCTTCTAAGCAGGGCTGCTTCTCTGAAAGCTATACCACCCTGGGGTTTAGAGGAGAATACAGGGCCGGAGAGAGAGCTCAGTGGCACAGCGCCTGCCTGGCAAGTGCAAGGTCATGAGTTCTATTCCTGGAACCAAAAAGAAGATGCAAAAGGAAGATGGGCGTGTGGTTACTGCTCGCCAGGCCATGACGTCAGACCCCTCCCAGGAGGTCAGTCCTCCTGAGCCTGCCCTGTCCCCACGCAGGCCACCTGGAGGCCACCTCCCTGGCCTGCTGCTCCACCTCCCCAAGCTTGCAGCTGCTCCTGGGGCTCCACGGGGTCCTCATGTGCCCGGAACTCCCTCTCCCAGCCCTGCCCTCGTCCGCCTGCACCCCGGCAGCACTCATGCTCCTCCCGACCAGGTCTAAGGAAGAGCTGCGCGCTCCCGCCCGGCACTCTTGTTCACTTTCACCAGCACTAGCCCAGTGCTTTCGGATTTGCTTCTGTGCACATTCCTTCTGGACCCAGGTCCCCCTCGCCCACGGGGGGCGCACTCAGCTCAGGTGAGATGGTGTCTGGGAAAACAATATGCAGGGCACCAGAGAAGGGGCCTGGTGGGGAGTCCCCCAAGGGAAGGTGGGAGGGAGGGACACACAGATGGGTGGATGGATGGATAGATTAGTGGATACATGGATGGATTAGTGGATGGATGGATGGATGGATGGATGGATGGATGGATGGATTAGTGAATGAATGGGCAGATTAGTGAATGGATGTGTGGATGGATGGTGGATGGATGGATTAGTGAACGAATGGACAAATTAGTGGATGGATGGGTAGATGGATGGTGGGTGGGTGGATGGATGGATGGATGGATGGATGGATTAGTGAATGAATGGACAGATTAGTGGATGGATGGGTGGATGGATGGATGGATGGATGGATGGATTAGTGAATGAATGGGCAGATTAGTGGATGGATGGTGGATGGATGGATGGATGGATTAGTGGATGAATGGACAGATTAGTGGGTGGATGGGTGGATGGGTGGATGGGTGGTGGATGGTTGGATGGATGGATGGATTAGTGAAGGAATGGACAGATGGGTGGTGGATGGGTGGGTGGTGGGTACATGGATTGATGGATGTGCGGATGGACACGTGGAAGGACAGTGGTTCCTCTGCCCAGTTTTTCATTGGAATAGTAGAGCACTTCCCTTTCCTCTCATTTTCAATAGCCCTGTAAGTATTCCAACAATGAACCTTTTCTGGCTGTGTGGCCACATCCTAACTGTGGATTCCTTCACTTACACCGGAATTGTTGGGGGGAGGCGGCGGTCACAGGAGTGCAGAGCACAGCCGGGTGCACAGCCGGGTGCTGACTCCCTACTGTAACATCGCTGGGTCCTGCTTTGCCGATCTGCTGGTGGCCTTCCTCAGTCCAGCCAGTGAGTCGCCCTGGCTTGCGGATGCTTCCCCCGAGGCCAGTGTCTCGGGCCCCCCCACCTCCATCCGCAGACTCTGCCTGAGCTGCTCATCCCCAGCAGTGGTCCTGCTCCTCTGGGCCCCTGGGGTCTCCCAAGGCCTCGGGGTGCCGATGCATCTCCTTGGCTTCTGCCCCTGGCCAACCGTGGGGCAGCTGACTCTTACATTAGGCCCCCTCCAGCAGCCCAGCTGATGTCCAGGGACACGCAGGTCCCCTGCAGGAAGACCGTGCCCTCCAGCGGGGTTGGCTCAGCCACACTTGGTACGTGTGGCCCAGATGCTCCCAGGGGCAGACACTGAGTGCTCCCATTGAGTCCTCCTCTCATGGTGGTCCCACCCTTGCCACAGCCCCGCACCCCTGCTCCTGCGGTCACACATCCCACACTGTCTTGGTTACTTTTCACTTGTTGCTGAGACAAAACACCTGACAACCAAAATGAAGGAAGGAAAGGTTTATTTATCTTACAGTTTTTGGAGGTCTCAGTCCATAGTCAGCTGACTCCAAGGCAGGGTGGCACGGCACAGGGGCAGCACGTCAAGGCAGCAGCTGAGCAAAAGCAGCCAGAGTAAAAGGGGCAAGAGCAAACCTCTTTTTCTCCCTTATATTGCACACAGGACACCCCCCCACCCCCCAACCCCCCTCTCCCCCACCCCCACCCCCACCCCGGTGGTTGTAGGATTGAGGAATCCCCTTGCCTTCCTTTGCACAGGATGAGGATATTTACAAAGTAAGAACCCGGCTCCCTGCTGAGTCTCTGTTAAACTTCTAAACTTCTGAAGTTGACACAATGTATCAATCATAACACACACCCAGGGCAGGGCCTCTTCTGGAAACAGGCTCCACTTTCTGGGAAGCTGGGGGCAGGTGGGGCCCAACCGGTGGCAGGCTGTCCTGGGGACCCACCAGGCTCTGGATGTAGCTGGGGTGACCGTGCCCTCCAGGGTTCCTAGGGCAGGGGCAGGGCCAGGGTTAGTAAGGGGACAGAGGATACAGGGGGATCAAGCCAGACTCGGCACAAGCAGGACGAGAGATTGTAAACAGGGCAGCAGAGCCGGAGCCTGGCCTCCACCCTGCTCTTGTCCCTGGACTTCCCCTGGCCACAGTCCCCCAACCCAGGAGCACGGGGCCCAAACATCCTTCCTGCAGGGGTCCTTCTTCTCTGCCCACCTCCCCGCTGGTCCCCCACCCAGGGGAAAAAGAGCTCAGAGATGACACGTGTCTCCAAACAGGCAAGCGTGGGACAGGCTGTTAGCTGTCTTACAGATTAATGAGCAGATTATTCATGCTGAAGCATCACTTGAATCTTGACGTAAAATTCGGAGAGTGCTCTGTGTCCACACAGCCCCCCCCAGCACACACTCTGCCTCTCCCGCTGTCCCCTGACCAGATGCCAAGTCCGCCTGAGTGCAGGGCGAAGCCTCATCAGCAGCGCATGAGTCGGGTGAAGGGAGGGTCAGGAGAGGCGGGGCTCACGGCCTTCGCGAGAGCCTGGGCCAGCTCCGAGTCAGGGTTGCAGAGCCTGAGGCCCAGTGGGGCACTTGTGTGTGTCTGGTCCCCTTCGGGGTGGCCCTGAGTGTCTCGGGAGGGGCTCTGTAAGCCAGGCGCCCCGGACAGGACGGAATGAGGAGGCGGGCCCGGCTCCCACCTTTCAGGGGTGGGAGTTGCACAGCCACCACCGTAGGTAAGCAGGTGCACAGAGCCAGATTCCGGGGCTGCGTCCTGTGTCCCCATCAGCAGGCCCGGGGAGGGGCTACTGTGCTGCCTCCTCGGCACAGTGACGTTTCCTGTTGGCTCCAGCCATTTCCCGGGCCGGCACATGGACAGCAGGAAACAGGCACCGCGTGACACAGGGATGCGTGAGACCCACGGGCAGGCGGCACAGCCTCCTGGGAGAGGGCTGTGGGCTCAGGGCTGCTGGGCGTGGCGGCTTCTTTTCTGCCCCTCTCCCAGGACACCGGGTCTCAGCCTCCAGCAGGGCAATGGGCTGTCACGCACAGCGCCAAGAACCGTGACCAGCTCTGCCCTCTGCGCTGAGCCGGGCATGGGTGAGTACAAGCTCCGCCTCAGGCAGCTCCATTCCTGCGGACCAGGAGAACCTACTGGAAATGAAACCCAGGGGCAGCACAGGTTGGACGAGGCCTTGCTCTACGATTGTGGGCGCAGAGCAAAAGGTCCCCTTCCTCACAACCCAGGCCACTGACCCGGGTCTTCTAGAGCTCATGGTCTGACTGAAGCTATTTCAGCTTGCGCGTTGGCTCCTGTGAACCCAGTGGAGGCCTCAGCGTGAGACACTCGAGGTCCAGAGCTCCCGTCTCAGGCGACTCTGCAGCCTGTGCCCCCTGCTGGCTGTGCCTGGGGACTGCAAGGCCTGGGAGGGTGCAGCAGTCATGAACTGTCCCAGAAACACCCGCGCTCGTCCCAGCCTTCCCAGGGTTACCGCAGTTTTCTCCTCCAGCTGGGTAGCGGGAAACCTGGGTCCAATTTGGGTCCTGGCCATGAGGTTGGCACCAGGTATGGGCCAGGCCGAAGGGGCTGCAGCCAGCTGGGTCCTCGGGGTGGAAGGACAGGGACTCTGGAGCGGGCCAAGTCTCCTATGCCCACAGAGCTTCAGGGCCACGTGCCCTCCCGCACACGGTCAGCACAGCAGACACAGAGCCAGCCCACACCCTGTGGGATGGGGCAGTGATCCTGCACGCAGAGCAGGGTTAGGACCGGACACATCCTGGGCACAGGTGCGCCTGTGTCCCGGGAAGGGGGCTGAAACCCACCTGGACGGGAGGCTACACCAGGAAGCAGCCGGGCTGGGAACCCAGCTGCTCTGAGCCTGCCAGGCATCCGGGCCCTGAGGGCCTTCTTAGAGCGCTGTGACAGCTGGCACCTGCAGAGCCCCCCAGGAACCCCCACATCTAAACAGGTGCACTTTCCTGATGCAACAGGGCCATGCAGGATAAGATGACTCTGAAGGCTGGAGCTCTCCAGAAAAAAGTAGGGAACTTCTGTCACTGTGGGTGTGAATCAAACAGAGCCACACCTGATGTGCACGATTATTTTGAGATTCTGATCAGTGCCCCCTGAGCTCTAAAACTTGTCGCAGCGACTTCAAATGTATGAATCACACTGCAGATGGCAGGGTAGCTGAACAGGATTCCAGTTAACATCCCTGGAGGGCGCAGCCTGAAGCTGGTCATCGAACATGAAAATGTCCTGGCAAAAATAGCACGCAGACTCCTCCTGTGTTTGGGTAATGCCGTAGCAAGGCACCGCCCCTTTGCCCCTTGTTACTGCACCCAGGAAACGGTTTCACGCTGACAGGTGGCCGCATCAGTAACTAAAGGGAGGCTGTGCCGCCCTAGGGGCTGACAGCTCGGGCTCATTGCCACTAACCAGGGCCGGCTCAGAATTCAGCCAATCTGCTGTCTAATTGCTGTCAGAAATGAAGGTCTGAGTTCGATTATTGTAAAACAAAAACAGGCATTTTTGGTGCGACTCCCTCGGTGTCTAATTGGACTCTGTCCGGCGAGCCTGCACGGAAGGTCAACCTGGCCAGCCTCCAGGGACACCCGTCCGGCTCTCGCGGCGCAGCGCGTCCCGCAGTGTCGCAGCACCTGCCCCGTCCCGCCGTGTCTTCCCTTCCTCTGCAAACTCTTACGTTTTCCATCAAGGGTCTCATTTTTCCTTAGATTCTATATTTGGAAAGAAAGCTTAGCCTTCTGAGAGATTATAGCCTTGTTGACCCAGCTCGGTTCCTCATGATGCTTTCAAGAAAAGAAAACAATTGAAGCACAAACATTAAAAAAAAGATCTTTCCTGACCTGGGAAGCCCTCCCCGCGCCGCCCCGTGCCTCCTGCTTCGGCCCCTCCCAGAGCGGCCCGGGAAGAGGGACCCTCACCCTCGGAGTCTGCTCCAGGCTTATGCTGCTCTGGGGGAACCTGGCCACCTGTGGGTTCCCCACTTTCCCACCTGCTGGGGACCCCATCTCGGGGTTCAGCCTAAAGCCAGTGTCCTGGGGAGGGGAGACCGTGCTCTGCCACCAGCACCTGGCCAGGAGGGTCCACACGTCCCTTGGCCTCTGCCTGGTTGTCTGCAGAGACTCGGGGACACCCCTGCCCACTGCTGGTGGCGGGGCAGAGCTTCCGAAGGGGCAGCGGGTTCCCTGGGAGCTCTGTGCTGGCTGCTGTACCCAGCCTCCCTGGTCCCCGTCAGCGGCCGGCTCCTCACAGTGCCTTCTGGTTCAGCACTGCGGATTCCTGACCGGGACAGCAGCCAGCCCTGGAAAAGATCTCAGGTGCAAGGAACACGCGAAAAAGCAGTAACACGCAAGGAGTTCAAACATAGAAGTAAGCAGAAGCACACGGAAAGAGCAGGCTTCAAAGCCCACTGTTTCTGCGGCGAGGGTTTGGCAGTGGTCAAACAGCGCGTGTGCGTCTGGCTGCCGCGTCCGCGTCACGATGCCTTCTCCGAGCCCCACAGCTGGAGCCACCTGCGTAGTCGTGTGGCAGCCGGGAGGGCATGCGATGACCGCTCCCCGGCCAGAGTGGTGAGGTGTGTGTTTCCTGTGGTGTTTGATGATTTCTGCCACCAAATCCCTCACCCGCCTCTTTTATCGTGCTTTTCCAGCGCCACTGTTGCCGCACTTTCAAAATAGGACATCCTGGCACCGCCACCCTGAGCCCACCAGGGGACACTATCGGGGCATTTGCTGGGGGAAGGAAGCCGTGGGGACCAGGTGTCCCCCGTCCCTCCAGACGCTCGGCAAAGCAGCTGAGCTGAGGCAGCCCTCCCAGAGCCTCAGGTCCGAGGAGCGGGACCTTGAGGAGGGTTTGCAAGGAGACCCTGTCCCCCAGAAGGCTGCGTGGGACCTGCGGGACATTTGGCTTCCCTTTCTGAGCTACCCCGGGTCAGGAGGCTGAGCACGTGGCAAGCGTGGGTGGCCTGCGGCGCTGCCTCACCCTGAGCACTCTGGGCCCGAGCACCGTGGGGTGGCAGGGTCCTCATCCTGCCTGAGGCCGAAACTGCAGGGCTCCGGCTGCTCCACCTGCTGCTGTCGCCAGAGCTGCTCCGTGAGTCAGTGAGCCGACAGCTCTGCCTTGCTCTGCAGCGGCAAAGCAGGAGGCTGTGGGTGTCCACAGGGGGCGTCTCGCTCTGCACGGCCCAAGGTGCTCTGGGACACACTGGTCTCAGACCACAGGGTCGCTGCTGGCAATTAGTTCATGTCAGGAAATTAAATTTAAAGCAAACAGAAGACTTTGTCCCCAAAATCCACAACTTTCTGCGTCTTTCAGTTGGACAAAATTCCTAGTAACCCTCCAGCCATACCACAAACCGTGAACTCGGGGATGAGGCCCCAGCGTATGACCCAGGGGCAGAGGTGGGGGACGCAGGGACGCAGCCTCCCCTCGGAGCCCCTGCCCTGCAGAGCCAGGCCCTTCCTGTCTGGCAGGTCTCCTGCACTCGAGCCGTGGTCTGAGCCGGACGGGGACTCCCTGCCGTGCTGCCAGCCACAGTCAGGGCCCCCACCTTCCTGGGGCCCCACCCCAAGTGTGTGGAGCAGCGGGACCCGGGGCAGCTGAGGCGGGAACCGAGGCCACAGGCAGAGCCAGTGCCCGTGCCCACCCTGCCCAGCTCGGCCGGCAAGGCTGTTTGCAGCAGCTGAGGAAGACACAACCAGGCTCCTGCGATGCCCTCAGTGACCGTCCCAGGTGAGGTGGTGCCCCCGCGTGCCCCCACGTGCCCCCAGCCCCGGGTGCAGACGCCGGCCTTAACGGGGCCGGCACAGTGCACCCTCGGCGGTGCCGGCAGCACGTGCGTAAGTTAAGGCGCGCAAGCCACGCACGACCGCGTGGGAGCAACCACATGCTGGCCGGTTGGTTCAAACACCTGTGCCCACAGCTGCCACACGCAGGCTGGCGAACCTGCATTCGGGGAGAGAGGGGTGCTCGCCGACGCGTCTTGGGGGACAGAGGCGGGAAGGGGGCCAGGTGCCGAGGGGAGGCTCGGGCTCCTGGGAGGGGACTCTGCCCCCACCAACGCTGCGGTAGAGTCGCAGTCCCTATTCAGCGTCGCGCGTCTGCCCGTCCTTGACACTTTGCGTGTGCCTGCGGCCCGAGGCTGCGGCTGGGTTGGATCTCGCGCGCGGCCCTGCAGCACATCATCCATAATGTCTTAAATGGCTGCTAAATGACTTCATTTATTAAATATTTGCCATGAGAATTTTAAAAATAGGATAATTCATTCTAATAAGAGGGTATTTTTCCCCAAAAAACTTTGCAGAAAAACAGCCCATAATAATTGTGGGCGCCAAACCATCCAATGGGAGACCGCTGAGGTCTTTCCAAGCCCTCAGGGGAATGGTCTCCCCACACTCAGCCAAGGAGCCGGGCCTGCTGGGCTGGGCCTCCCTGCCCCTCCTCTTCTGGCTCCGGGCCATGGCAGGCCAGATCCAGGCAGCCGCCATCCATCACTGTCTGCAAGGTCAGCACAGGGGCTGTGCTCGCTGCCGGGGGCCCAGAACCAACTCACGTGCCTGGGACAGGTGGGGCGTCCATTATGTCCGTGGGGTGCTGGGGGTGGTCCCAGGTGTTCTTTCTGGGGAGCATATGCAAATAGAGTGGCCAGAGTTTAATTGCAGCTGTCAAATCTCAAAAATCAAATTTATTACCCATGGATTTTGAAGCCCTCACTGCGAGTTTGGGGCTGGGGGGCGCTGCGGAGGTGGGGAGTCTGCAGCTCAGCAAACGGGAGCGTCGAGCCGCAGGTGCTTATCAGTGTGCTTCCCAGCTGTAATTTCAGTGTCAAAAACGTGCCCAGAGCTGAGCCGAGACCACCCGCGTCTACAAGGGGAGGCGCACAGCCCAGGTGGCCTCTTGCAGGGAGTGGAACCAGAAGGAGCAGAGCCGGAAGGGACGGAACCAGAACAGAAAGGGTTTTCAGGAGCCCAGCGTCAGCCCTGCCAACACGCTGAGTGTCACGCGACAAAGGTCAGCAGTGCAGGGCCGCTTTTCCCCCCAAATGTGGGGCCTTCTCTACTGTCCTGGGTGTCCAAACCGAGGCCATGGGCTTGCTGGAGAGGCTGAAGCGACAAAGGGAAGGTTTGGCTCTCACAACATAGACATCGTGTTGCCCAAATGCTAACGCATCGACAAGGTCAGTTTGCTGGAGATCTTCCTTCCAGGTGTAACTCACGAGAACTGAAAATGACCCCTTCCGACTTGTGAGAGGTTCAGTCGTTTTCAATCTGGATTGCAGTGGTTTATGCTGAGATTCAGAACCGGGAAGCTGGATTGTTTTGGCTCCCCCTCGATTGCCCGGATTTTCACAGGAATTTGAGGATCAGCGGGTCCATTTCTTCTAAGATTTGGCAGGCACTACATGGAGTCTATCCATCAATTTGGAGAGATTCCCTCATTCACTTTCTCCACTTTTTTTGTGTAACCTCTGTACTTCGTGACTTTCTCTCATCTTACTGCTGCCTTCCTTCTGCTTTCCTGGGGTGTGGCCTAATCTCGTTGTATCTGGGGGACAAGCCCTGCTGCTTTGTTGTCTAAGCAGCCCACTGGGGTCATAAATAAAACATCAGAAGGACAAAGCTGGACACAAGGAAGACACTTTATTTGTACAGAGGAAAGGGAAGGGGAAAGGAGAAGATGAACAGCTGCCCTGACAAGGGAGAGTCAGAGCAGGAGGCTCTGGAAGGTGAAGGGCTCCTGGGCCTTTGTTCCCAGCTGCTGTGACAGAGGTGAGTGACCCCCACACACACTCAGAGCTTGCTGAGACTGGATTGGCTTCCGGACACCTCTGCCAAGCATCATTTCTTCTGGTGGTCGGTGTGCAGCTTCTCTCTGTCTACTTGTCCTTGACCTACCTTTTAGGACCTTGTCTTTGGAGTGGGTGGCAGTTGGCAAGGGGGTGCTCTACTGCTGGTTTGCTTAGAGTTAGTAGAGGGGTGTGTGGTTGTCCACTGCACTCTGTGATGACCCTAGAGTGACTAACACAGTGGACTCTAGAGTGAATACACGTGTGTGCAAGTGTACGAGTCAGTGCGTAGCTGTGAGTACACACTGCCTTCCAGATAGCCAGCCCTTCCTGTGTTTTCCCTGTGTTTTATTGGCAGTGGGAGGGGCTTCCGGTCTGTAGACTTGGCTTTCTCTCTGGCCCTGTCTGTCAGCTCCTTCTCTGGGCTCCCAGTGCAAGTCCCAAGGACATTTGGCGCTTTTCTCTATCTGGGTTTTCTCTTTTTCTACCCCTGTCCATAACTTGTTTCCCAGGAAATATTTTAGGTGAATTCGTTCTTAGCTCCTTCCAGCCAGGGTTAGCTCGGAGACCTAGGGAAGCCCTCTTCTGTTTTCTTGTCCACAGACTCCTGGCCCTGCAGCCTTAATGTCATGAACTAGGTTATAGGCTTGAGGTCATTCTTTTTAATCCGAGTTTCTGTCTCTGCCCCATTAGCTGCCCGAGCTCAGTGGCTTCCCTGACAAGTGGACGAGCTGCGTCTCCTGGGATAAGTTTGTTGATTCTTTTTCTTTCACCTCAAATATTTTCTTATTTCATTTGTGGTTTCTTCCTAGAGTCATTGGTTATTTGGGGTTGGGTTGTTTAACTTCCACCTATTTGTGCATTTCCTGAATTTTCTTAGGCTGTTGGTCTCTAGTTCCACCCCATCGCGGCTGGAGAACAGACTCGGTCGATGTGAACCTTTGCACCTGTGAACCAGCATCCAGCGCGGGGCCCACAGCCCAGCCTGCAGAGCCAGTGCGTGCCGGGGCTCCGCTTCCTGGCTGACTCCCAGCGTGGCCGCTCTCCATCGCTGACTCTGGGGTACAAAGTTTCCCACTGCTCTTGTTGCATTTCCTGCCTCTCCCCTCGTTTTTGCCGTCTTCTCTTGTGGCTGTGGGGCCATCTCTCCTGGTGCACAGGTGTTGATAATCGCTGCATCTCCGTGACGGAGCCGTCCTCGTAGCCTCATGAGGTGCATGTATTCGAGGAAACTGCAGAGACACATTTGTCCTTGACACCTACTCTGCAGGGTGTCACCGTAGCCCGTCCAGCGCCTTGGCCGGGGCTGCAGGCTCTAACCCCTTCCCTCCCCTCCCTTTCCGCCTCTGTGCATTGCATCCGAAGCGTGTCTCCCAGACAGCGCAGGCGCAATCCGCTCTTTGCTTTCTAGGTGTCAGCTGTCATTTTTGTTCCATTTCTTCCTCGTTGCATTTTTTGTGTTAAACAGATTTTTTTAGTATAACTTTTTAACTTCTCTGTCATTTCTTCCACTCTGTTGTTTGCAGTTATTTTCTTAGTGTTGCCCTGGGGTTACAATTAATATCTTAATTTGTACCAATCTGGTTAGAATAATATCAGTTCATTTTCAGCAGAATTAGTCTTCGCGCCTGTAAGCCACCTCCCCACTTACTTTGTGCTGTTATAAATCGCATTTCATATGTTGATCGCCCATCAGCCCAGATGCATAATTATTGTCTTATGCAACTGTCTTGAAAATCAGGAGAAAAATTACCAACAACAACAGCTTCACCACGTCCTTTCTGCTGCCCGCACGCTTGTGTTTCCTGTTCTCCTTACTTTCTCGTGTGCGCTGGGTTCCCAGCCTGGTGTCCTTTTATGTCAGCCTGGAGAGCTGGTCAGGAGCCCTCAGCTTCCTTTTCTGGGGTTGCCTCTCAGTCTCCCTTGGGTCTGAAGCATGGTGGTGCTGGAGATGGGGCGTTGGCTGGCAGAGCCACCCGTCCGGCCTTTGGTTTCCTTTCATGGACTGGCGGCCCCAAGGTCTCAAACAGCGTCAACCCCGACTCCGGATCATGTTCGTCTGTGAGCCACCGCCCTCTTGCTGACGCCTTCACCTGCTGCCCTGGGCCATCTGGGGAGACGCATCCAGGGTGGAGCCCCTCCACTCCTCCAGCTTGGGCTCTGTGAGCCCCTTGCTTCCGATGGTTTCCATCACATTTGAAAAGTTTGGCCAATTATCTCCTCACATAGCCTCCCTGGCCCTTCCCCCCTCCTTTAGGACTCCTGGGGTGACGCATGGGTGCGGACCCCACACTGCCCCCAGGTCTGAGCCCTGGCCCCTCCTTCATCTCTTCCTTCTTTGCTTTCCTCAAATTGGACGAGCTCTGTTGACTGACCTTCAGGTTCACGGATTCTCTCTTCTGCCGCTCCCGTCTGCTCCAGAATCCCTCTGAAACACTCACGTCAAGTGTTATGTTTACAACAGCGAAAAATGTTTTGCTGCGGTCTCTGTCTCCTTATTGAAAATGCCTGCTAGGTGAGCCTGGGTCTTGTGTTTTGCTTTAGTTTTGAGACATGGATTTCTGTTGTTATCTGAACATCCTGAAAACATGTGAGTTCCAGCCTTTGTCTGAGGGGCTCTCTCCCGAGGACAGGCCCATTGTGCTCCTGACTCTGCGAGTTTCACAATTTCGCTTGGAAACAGGAACCGTAATTAACACCACGTGGACTCTCTGGACACTGGGGTCTCCCCCGCTCCTGGGTTTACCGTCACCGCTTTCATTTCTGCCGTTATCATTGTCCAGGGACTTTCCGTAACGACCAGTTAGCCCGTGCCCTGTCTCATGCTTAGCTCCAGCGTCTGGCTGATTAACTCTGGTGACCAGCAGAGCCTCTTCTGTGCCTGGAATGCTGGTCTCTAGGGCTTTGCTTTTTTTTTTTTTTTTTTTGTGTGGCACCAGGAATTGAACTCACAACCTCACACCTGTCAGGCAGGCGTGTAAGCCACTGAGCCAAACTCCCGGCCCTAGTTTTTTGAGACAGGGTTGCACTATGTAGCTCAGGCAGGCCTCGCTCACGTTGTAGCCCAAGCCGGCCTCGAACTCACAAGGCTCCGCCTACCTCAGCCTCCCGAGTACTGGGATTAAAGGCGTGCGCCACCACACCCAGCTCTCCAGGGCTTTGGACGGCTCCCTGTGCAGGCTGGGGTGGTCTCCTCCTCTACATGTGTGTCCAGAGCCTCAGGTTGGCCACAGGGACAGCTGGGGGACTTCTCAGGTCTGTCCTCACAGCCCACCAGATGCACACAGGCTTCCGGGGTCCAGAGGACACGTCCGAGGCCTCTGAAACCCGATCTCATCCCCTAGATGCTCCTCGTTGAGTTTGTTGTGTAGCCTACTGTTTGCGTCAATTCTTATCTTCAGGTAGATGCAGTATCAAGCAATTTCCTCCAGTTGTGTGACCCTTAATTGTGATTTGTCAACTCGACCTGCGTAAGAACTGCCTAGCAGATTGGTGAGGCACTGGGTGTGTCTATGGATGATTGACACACAGGCCACAAAATGAGGGGGAAGACCCACCTCAAATGTGAGTGACACCAACCCATTGGCTTGCAGCCTGGATGGAGTAAAAAGGGAAAGAAGAAGGAAGTCTGCCCTTTGCGTCTCTGGACGGGTTCTGCTCTTCATTACTGCCTGTGGGCAGTGGTCTCCAGAATATTCAGTTTCCAGCGCAGACTCTGACCACACTGCATGAGCCCCAGGCCCGGGCCTTTGAGTCCCCCAGCTCTGCCATTCTGCACCCTTCCCTGGCTCCATGCAGACAGCCCAAGCCGAGCTGCGGAGTCCTTTCCATGTCATAGGCACATTTTACATTAAGTCTGCTCTTCTGGTGAGCCCTAACTCACACAGTTTGCTTCCCACAGACCTCCAGAGAAAGGGCCTTCCACCTGGGGTTCTCGTGAGGTCCCACGGATACCCTGCAGGTGAGCCCCTCCAGGAAGGGACCCATGAGTTCTCCAGGAGACCTAGGCTGCCTTTCTTCTTGTAGTTACAAGATGTCAGCTCTAACAGCAACCTGGCACCGCAGAAGGAGCGCGAGGGCCGGGTCAGCTGCGTGCCGTGGCCTTCCAGTCATTTGCCCTTTGTGCTGGAGTCACAATAGAGCTGGGAGCTGGAGCTGCAGACGTGGCTCTGAGGCCAGGTGGGCTGGGGATGAGGGGCAGGGCAGAGTCAGCCAGGGGCTTCAGAAGTCACTGCAGCAGCCTGAGTTCCTTGGAATAGACCGACCTCTCATCCGAATCTCCTCCTAGATCCGGGACAGCGGAGTCTGCTGTGGCCGCCTCTCTCCCAGCTGCTGGGGACCCGGTGCTAACAGAGCCAGCGTCCCACAGCACAACCAGCCGGAGTGAGATACAGACCCATTTTCTGTCTGCCACTTGCCCCTGGAGGTTGCTTTGGTTCTGCTGGCCTTGTCTGCCCGCAGGGCGTTGGAGTCTCCAGGTCCACCCCCATGACTCACTGTGCACTCTGGGGCTCATTCCTGGGTCCAGATCCTCCGTGTGAGCCTGAGGCTCCTCCCCAGCAGTGACCACTGCCCCCTTCACCATGCAACCTTGGCCAGAGGACACATGCCGGGACTGACTGGTGGTGACTCCGCTGGTGTCTGCCTTAAGAAAAGGCTGCAATCCCAGCCTCATACTAGCTTGACCTGACCAGTAATGGGGAACCGCACCATCAGAAGGGGCCAGTCTGGGGGACCTAGGTGGGTCTGCTGCAGCAGCGAGGGCCAGGGCGTCACCAGGCTCGGATTCCACTCAGCAGACCCCCCGGGTCTCCACTGTGTTCCACCTTGGGACAGCAGGGCTGGAGGGGACCCAGACTCACTTCCTGTCCCCAGAGGAGCACACAGGGCATCATGTGACCATGGGGCAGGAAGGAAGAAGGACCCAGCCACCCCTCATCCCCAGGCACTGCTTTGCTCCCCTGAACGGAAGGTCCCACCTCCGCCTGAGGAGCAACAAGACAGGTGCCAGGTCTCAGGGACAGCATGTGTGACCTGCCCCAACCTCTCCTGGGCCCCACTGCTCCAACCACCAGCAACACGCTCCCAGCTGCAAAGAATCCTGGGTTCATAAACAGATTAAGTGGTCTAAACGCGGTGTTACAGGTCCACCCGGTTGTGGACAGCCCTGGACGCGTCACACCCAGGGCGGCTGTGTTGCTAAGCGGCTGCAAACTGAGACCACAGATGCCGCTGTGTACCTGCGAGGGCAGCCAGGTCCTGAGCACTGACAAGAAGTGGGGGAACAGGCAGAGCAGGTGTGCGGGGACCCCGGGGCACGGGGACGGGAGCTCACACTCGTGGAAAGCAGCGCGCGCTTCATTCCTAACCAAAGAGGCACAGCTTCAGATTCCGCCCAGCGAGCACGCTTCTCGGTATCAACCAAAGATTCGAAAAATGGTGTCCGCACGGCAACCCACACAGACGTTTGCAGCAGCTTTCTTTGCCAGTGCCAGACCTCGGAAGGAACCAGGTGCCCTTCAGGGGGCGAGTGGAGAAAGCAGCTGTGGCCGACCCCAAGGGTGGAGCAGGCGCAGAGGGAGGAAATGGGGCGGGGGAGCCTGCACGCTGCCTGCCCAAGGGAAGGAAGGGAGCAGCCTCTGCCTGTCGGGTTCCAATGGCGGCGGGCGGAGGCGGAGCTGGGAGACAGCAGGAGGAGCCAGTCAAGGGCGGGCGGAAAGGCGGAGCCTCAGAGGGGAAGCCCCGTGCTGTGCGACCTGGGGTGGCAGAGGCGTGGCCCCACATGTCACCCAGACCCACGGAAGGCACGGCTCCAGGGCCGAGCCCCAGTTAAACTCTGGACTCTGGCTGACGACGCGACCCTTTAGGCAGCGGATGCGCTGCCCTAGTGCGGATATCGGTGGCGGAGGCTGTGTGTGCGTGGCGGGGCAAGAAGTGTGTGCAGGTGGAACCTACAACCAAAAGCTTGGAGTGAAGCCCAAGGCGGAAGTCGGGGCTGGCCAAGGAGACGCAGGAGGTCGCGAGCCGGCCCGAGGGAAGGCGGAGGACCGACAGGCACCTGCAGAGAGGGGGCTGAGCCAGCTCTGCGACCCTGGATTCCAGCCCTGGGGACTGGAGTGGCCCTTGCCTGTGGACTGTGAGCTGACAGACGGGCCTGTGGTAACGGGACGCAGAGATGGCAGAGAATCGTCACACAGCAGCTGCAGATCTCCATGGGGACTCTTGCGAGACACGGCCACACCCGCTGTCCTGCCTGGAGACGTCTCGCTCAGGGACTTGGGGACGGTCCCGGGCCTCTCCATGTGGGAAGTCTCACCCGACTCGGAGGCACAACGTTTGGAGTTCTGCACAGCTTCCGCTTGCTCAAGCCGACCTGGGGCACACCGCCCACTCCTCGCCTCTGCTGTTTCTGTCTCCCTCAGCACTCGGGGCCGGAGGAGTCCTCCACTTGCGGCCCTGGGTGCCCTGTGACCTCCAAGTTGCCATCAGGTGGCAGGTGTGTGTCTGGCACTCTGGCCTCTGTAGGGTTGGATCCTCTCTCCCGGGCTCCGGGGGACTGACGGGTCCAGCCAAAGCCACCCCCTGTGCCGACAGCAAGGGCCTCCGGTACCTCCGCCCCCACAGCTGGACACCAGGCCAGAGGTCAGGCTCAGCAGAAAGCAGCCATTCAGTGGGGGAAGAAAAACCTGTTGATTGGCAGAGCAGAGCAAGCTGATTTCAGGGGACCTTAGGAAACAAGAAAGAGCAGACCCCTGGATAGCCATGGGGGAGGCCAGAGGCCAGAGGGAGAAGAGCGGCTTCTCGGAGGAAAGAGGTGCCAGCCACCGGGGCTGTGAACACCAGAGCCCGGGAGTCTTCAAGCCAACATGTCAACAGCATCCCTGGAGAGACGGCGCGGACGGGACTCCTAGGGCAAAGCTGAGCGGCCGTGCGTGTGGAGTCCTCGTGGTCAGTGGGCTCTGGCCCAGGGCTGCGCTGCAGGCTCCCTGTGACCCCGGGCGGACCATCTTGTGACTGAGGGTGGTCCGGCCTGTCTTGCCTGGCTGTAGGGAAGCAGGCAGATCTAGTCAATACATTTTGATCATACCCCATTTTTATTTAGCTTTAGAATATCTGAGTCCTTTAAACAGAAGTATTTGGGGAGATCCCTATCAGGGTTTTGTTTTATTGGTTTTATTTGCTTATAAAACAATACTCAGCGCCTGAAGATCTGGAATGACCCTGGGTACTGGACAAGGCCCCTGCCCTCCCCCCCGGAGCTGCTCCCTGCTCCGCTTCCCGGCCGCTATGCGCTGAGATCTTTCCTCCGCCATCCCTTCTGCCGAGATGCTCCTGCCTTCCAGCCAATCCACCATGAACAGCTGGCCGCCGGGTGAATGTCTCAGGTTTGGGGGCTGCAGCGTTCCGAGTGTGACCTGCTGGGCCGGGGCTGACCCAGCTGGGATCTGGGCCACGCCATCCGGCACTGCAGGCACAGGAGCAGAGATCTGTGCTGCAGTCCATCACAGCTGAGAAAGACAAACTTTCAGGAGGTTCCTGAAAGGCAGGAGGAAGCCGCCTGCACTCGGTCTTCCTGGGGGAGCCCCGCACGCTCGTCAGGTGAGGCAGGGCCGGCAGCTTCCCTTCCTGCACCAGTTTGTGGGAGCCGCCGTCAAGCTCGCTGCTGTCCTCCGGCCTTGCGTTCGGGAGTCTGCTTCTGCCCAGAGGTCTGGTTTTCCTCACGTTTGAGATCTGTTGCCGTCGGTTTCACTCCGGTTATTTGCTCACAGTCACTTCCCTGGGCCAAGGAGCTGGTGGCCCCTTCTCCCTGTGCCCGCTTGACCCCAGGGTGTGTGCATCTTCAGGGAGCCCCAGCACCCCCGCCGGGCTCCCGATCCCCTCCGCGCCTCAGGGAGCCTCTTCTCCCCTTTTGATCCTGAGCAGTGCCACCGAGCAGCACGCAGACCTCCCGCTCCAGAGGCCCTTAGGCCCTCCCTACTCGTCTTTGCCTGACTGCCCCCCAGGGTCTCTTTTATTTCCGTGACGGCCCTGCATCATTCTCCACACCCACAGGACAGCCTGGCCTGGCTTTGGCCCTTGAGCACCGCCGAAGGAAGCAGCGAGTGGTCAGCGAGGAAAGGTGTCTGGGCCGGGGCCCCACGCAGCCGCGCTGTCCTGTGGCTCAGGCAGCCAGGGTTGGCAGCAGAAGAGCTTGAATGCAACAGGGAGCTGCAGTGCCCAGTGCAACACCTCAAGTCCAAGGCTGCACAGGACGGGACGGGACCCCTAGGCTGCATCACCCTAGCCCCAGCCCAGCGTAGCTCAGGGCCTGAGCAAACTCCCGGGCCACAGCTTCCCCGCAGAGAGGGGTGAGCAGGAGGACCCCGCGGGTCTCACCGCCAGGGAAGTGTGTGTCTTCTCCAGCACGGACGCAGCGACTTCAGGAGCCTGTGCTGCCCTCTCAGGGCACAGGAGCTGACCGAGGCCTCTGGGTGCCTCCGCAGGACACGAGGAGACACCAGTGCCCAGCAGCCTTTGCTCCCAGGAGCCTCGCTGCCCTGCTGCCACCGCAGACGCCCCCACACTCACGGATGGGGACGCCCCTCACAGGGCTCGCCGGAGAGTCAGCTAAGGGGCTCCCCTGGAGGGGGAACCGCTGCAGCCACATTTCACACCCACACCACCCACAAGTGAAGGCCGTTCCCCCCAGAGCCAGTCTGTAATGTCTGAGGGATGGGAATGCGCTGTCCATAGCACACACACCTGCACGAGGCACCAAGGAGCATGAAGCGTCAACAAAACGTGACGGTACCTAAGGAACAAGATACCTTTCCAGGGATGACCCAAAGAAAGGGAGGTCTACAGGTGCAATCAAAATATGGTGTGTGTTTAAATTTTATAAATGACTACAATAAAAAGTGATTGCACTGTTCTTAATTCTCAAGATACCCCTTGCTTTGAACTTGCATATCCCATTGATCTTACCACTTTCTGAAACAGTTCTGGAAGGTCTCTTTTGTGCCTTACTACTGTGGCTGCCTCGGTGATCTGAACTGACTCCAAATGTTTACCTTTCATGGCCATTTTGACTTTGGAGAAGAGCTGGAAGCCACACAGTGCTATATCCACTGAATAAGGTGGGTGAGCACACAGCGTCAGGCTTCAGGAGCCCGCCTTCCCGCTGGACGGCGGCAGGCAGCAGCATTCACTGTGTTTTTATCACACCATATAACGACATGAAAGGGGGAAGGAACTGCTTCAAACAGTGGCAATGATGACGGCATCGATGCGTTTGAAGATAGTGGAGTATTCTGAGGGGGATTAATGGCAATATGTCTTTTACCGTAATAAATTTTTTAAATTAAACATTCACTGAATTTTTGATCATCCCTTGTATTAATTGCCTGAAAAATAATTCAAAATTATCATTTGAAAGAAGCTCAGAGAGTTCCTAGAGTACACAAATGGACAATACAACAAACCAAGAAAACAATACCTGAACGAAATGAGAACTTCAACAAAGAAATATAATTTTTTTAAAAAGAGCCAAACAGGGATTCTGGAGCTAAAGAATATAATGGAAGAAATAAAAAATACAGTAATAAGCTTCAACAGTCAACTTGGCAAACAAACAACAAACAAAAATGAATCTAAAAGCTCAAAGTCAGGTCATTTCAAATTTTCCAATTAGAGAAGAAAAATGAAAAAAATTGGGGAGAGGAAGGGGAAAAAAGAATTGAGACGTGTTGTATATATGTACCAGTTCCCACAACGAATGTAATCATTATGTACCACAAACGTACACTAATAAAAATGTTTTAAAAGAGTGAAGAAAGCCTGTAGGATTCACAGAACGCCATTGAGGAAACCAATGTGCGCATTAAGGCAGTTCCAGAGGAGATAAGACAGAGGGCGCCTGCGAGCTTACCGAAATAAGCAATGGCTGAAAACATCCCAAGTTTTGGAAAGAAAGTGGGCACCTCGATGTATGAATCTCAAAAGTCTCTAAATAGGATCAGCCCACAGAAGACTATATAATCATGTAATCAAATTGTGAAAATCAAGGACAAAGATAATTTTGAAAGAAAAGTAATTTTTTACCTATAAAGAGACCCTCATAACACTTTCAGTAAATTTCTCAGAAGAAATATTGGCCAAGAGAAAGGAGAGCTATATATTCAAAGTACAGAAAGAAAACAAAGAGAAGAGAAGGAAGAAAAGGGGAAAAAAAGGAATCATGCTAACCTGGAAAACTATACCCAACAGTATTATCCCTTAAAAATTTCTTATTAAGGTGACCATATAGAGTCTTTCCCAGGCAAAAAAAAAAAAATACCTAAGGAGATTTATCACTAGACATGCCTTACCAAAGCAGTTTAAGAGAGTTCCTAGATTGAAATAAAACTATGCTAAACAATACATCTCGCTGGGCACAGTGACTATAGAAAATAGAGAATAAGGCCATACTCTCATGATGATATGTAAATTAATTTTAACCTTAGTATAAAAGTTGGAAGGTACAAATTCGTTCACAGTTACACAATGTAAAAAGAAAGTAGCTGACTACAAAAACTAGTAATGTGAGATCTTGCTATGTGATTGAATTAAGTTGTAACCAACTTTTAGTAGTAACACACAAGCCTTAAGATGACCGATCAGAAAAAAACCCACAATGGCAATGGAAGATAAAAAGATGAAAATTGAAATCACAAAAAAATAAATTCATGAAGATAGCAAGAAGGGGAAAAGAGGTTTGAAAACTGCAAAACAAACAAAAACATTGAACGAAGTGGTGATTGTAAGTCTTGATTATCAATAATAAATGAAAATTTATTAAAATATCATTCAAGACAGGATCCCCCATATCTCATCTACAAGAGACTCCTGATATGTTTAAAGGAATACATTGACTGAAAGTGAAGAGCTGGAAAAGATAGTAGTATCCAAAAAGCAAAAAAGAAAAAAAAAAGAAGGCTATATAGATATTAGCAAAATAAATTTTAAACCTTTACAGACAAAGGTCATTAAAAATGCTAAAAGGATTAATTGAACAGCAATATAAATATGCAGTTTTCCAGCACCAGAGCACATACAGATCCTGACGGATCTGAAGGCGGACATTAACAGAAATGCACTGGTGCGGGGGGATGTCCACACCCTACTTACAACAATGGAAAGGACATTTAGGGGAAAAATTAATTTAAAAAGAAAAGGCTTGCTTGAGGAACCTTACAGACCAGGTATTTGTAAGAGACATACGTAGAGCTCGCAGCAGTAAAATAAGCATGCTCTTGAGTTCATCTGGAATATTCTCCAAAGAGATCTTATGTGAGGTCACAAAAAATCTTGTCAAAATAAAGAAGACTGGTGTCGAAGTATCTTCAAGAATGATGGAATGGAACTACAAATGGTAATAAGAGTAAAACTGAAAAATCCATAAATATGTGGAAATTAAACACAATACACTCTTGAGCAGACATTGGTTGGGTAAAAGAAGAAATCAAAAAAGAATTTAAAATGTATCTCAAGACAAACAGTCTTGAAAGCATAGCATACCAAGATCTTGTGGGGTACAACAAAAACAATGCAAGAAGAAAGTATAGTAACAAAAACCAACATTGAAAAAGAAGAAAGACATCAACCTAATTTTATACCTCAGAGCACTAGAAATAGGAGAACAGATTCAGATCAAAGTTAGCAGATGGAGAAAATAATAAAGCAGGGCAGAAATACATTAAATAGAAAACAAAAGACAATAGAAAAAATCTAAAACTGAGACGCTTTTTGGATAAAAAAAGTAAAAAACTGACAAAACTTTGACTAGACTGAGAAAGACTCAAGTAAATAAAATCAGAAATGAACAGTGAGGCATAATAAATGCTTCATATATTACAATAATTGCCTCCAAATTTTTTAAAAACTAAGTCACTTTTATGAACAATCATACACTAACAAGCTGGATAACCTAAGATAAATGGATAAATTATAAGAAACACCTAAGCTATCAAAACTGAACCAAGAAGAAACAAAAAAAATGACCAATAACTAAAAAAGAGATTAAATCAATTATGAAAACCTCCCAACACATAAAAAGCCCAGGTGCCTTCGTGAGTGAACATTACCAAATGCTCAAGGAACTAATATCCATACTTCTCAAATTTTTCAAAGAATAGAAGAAGTAAGACTGCCAAAATCATGTAAAAAGGCCACCATTACCTTGATACCAAAACCAAAGACACTCTATAAAATGGAAACTATGGGATCAAAACTCCTCAGTAAAACACTAGCAAAGTGTTACGCTTTAGCTGTAGATGTCCCCCTAGAGCCTTGTGTACTCATGGGCTGGGCTTTGGAGGGTGGCTGGGCTGTGAGAGTGGTGTCCCTGAACTGCCGCTAGGAAGGGCACCTGGGAGGTAGAGATGGGTGACGAGGTTGTGAGCAGGAAGATATAGCTCCCACTCTGCCTTCCCCTTTACTCTCGGCTTCCTGGTCACTATGACGTGAACAATTTTCCTCCAAGGTAAGCCCTGCCATCGTGCCATTTCTGCCGTGGAGCCAGCCAGCTAGAGACTGTAACCATGAGGCCTCTTTTTAATTTATAGATAGGTATTTTGTATCTGTGACAAGAAAACCAGCTAATGCAGTTTTTGTTACTAAGAGGAAAGTTGTTGTGACAGTACCTGTTCATGGCTTTTAGAAGTTTCTGAAAGTGGCTCATGGGAGGAGTTTGGAAAGGCTTGGAGATGCCAGCTAGGGAAGCCATAAGTGGTGTGAGCAGAGCTTGATGCGAGATTCTAGTTATAGCTTAGAAGGTAAAAGTACTGATAGAAGTACAAACAGTAAATGTCAAGCTCAGGAGGACTCAGTGGAAGCAAGGACCCTGCTGGCAGCTGGACTCCAAGCCACGTGCATTATGCTTTGGTAGAAAATTTGCCTACATTTTGTCCTTGTCCTGGCAACTGTGGGAGACAGAGTTTAAGAGTGGTGGGCTAATCTGCCAAAATAAATATCAAGACAGTCCAACACTCAAGCTGTAGCATGGGTAATGTTTTCTGATTTTAGTGAGGTTTGTATTAAAAACTGGGACTAAAAGGCCCACTTGAACAGCTCTCCATTTCCCCAGAACAAGAGCACTTTCATAGTCGGAGCAGAGGAGAGTTTGATTGCTAAGATTATCATTGAAAGGAAGCCAAGCACTTTGTACCAGGACAATAGCAAGGGTGCCTCGAGGGCGTCTCTGAAACCCATAAGACTCTGACCTTTGCAGAAACAAGAATTCAAAAGTAAAAGATTTTGCTTTGAGAAAAGAGTCAGAGGGTACCTTGCTCAAGAAGAGACCGCTAGGGAGTTGGTTTTCCAGAATCCAGTTCACAGTGGTCTGTCAACTAGGCACTCAGAGGACTCTGCAGCCGTGATCTGAGGTGACCCCACTCGTCCCCAAGCTGGTGGCAGAACTTGATGTCATTCATGTTGTGCTGGCATTACAGGCATACAGAACCCAAGAGTTGTGGAGGAAGGCTCTCTGCTTGGGAACTTGGCAGGTGCTTTTTCTTATTGTGATGATTGACCTTGATTTTCAGATTGGTTGGCTTGAGAGCTACCTAGAGCATCAGTAAAGCACACTTCTGGATGGGCCTGGGCGGGTCACGGGAGCATGAACTTGGGTACTATATCTGGTCACTGGCCGCTTTCTTTTGGCACTACCGCCCCTGCTCTCCTTTCCCGCCCCCACGAAGAGAATGGCTGCGCTCCACTACGCCCTACCACCAAGGTATTCCTGCCCTGGAGCCAACAGATGAGGAACGGAAACCTCTGAAACCAGGACTCAATAAAACCCGTCCTCCTTTGAGTTATGGCTGCGGGCATTTGGTCCCCGCGATGGGAAAGCGACTGATGCACGCAGGGTTAGAGGCGCAGGGTTTGGTGGCAGCAGAGCGAGCTGCCAGGCCGTCCTGCCGGCTGTGCCCGCACCGCGTGGCACACAGCTGTGCTACCAGGCAGGGCCCATGGTTCTCTGGAAACCTGCGGGAATCTGCAGTTTCCATGTCCTCACGAGGGAGGCAGTGACCGAGATGGCCACACCAAGGAGGTCAGGCTCCCCCCGTGGAGGTGCTCACATCTACACATAGAATTTGAAATTCTTCCCTACTGCGTCCCCCATTCCAAGTTCTTAAAGGTGAGGTGGATCCGGGCCTGGGATTTCTAAGTCTCCCCAGTGAGCGGAGGAGGTGAGAGCTCACTTCACAGGTCCTGAGGTTCTTGAGGAGGCTCCAGGGTCCCCCTTGAGAGAGAGGCAGGTCCAGGCCCTACAGCCTGAGTCAGTTCTGGTTAAAAGTCCCTGCGCCCAGGGGTTTCCCTAGGAAACAGTAGGAACATACACTAAGCTTTAACAAACAAAGAGCCCCCCAAATAGTAAAAATCCACCATCTTGGGCAGGGGAGGGCAAACCTCCTGCTGCTTCTTGCACGAGGACTTCTTTGTCTCTGGCTTGAAACAGCTGCCCTGGAAGAAGTAGGGTCCCAAAGTGAGGCAGCAGCCGTGAGGCTGATCACAAACACGGCGCCCAGCCGTGAGCCGAGGGCAGGCACGCAGGAAGTTCTGTCTCCTGACACTGACTTTCTCCTTTCCACCCCCGCCGCCTCCTCCCTCCCCCAGGGTGAGACCGTGGTCTTCAGAAGTCTCTCCCGATGGGCTGTCCCAGGTGTGTGAATGTTTGTATTAGGTGCACATTGCTGGGCCTCCCAGTGCTGGCCTCTCTGCCTGGGCACAGGGTCCCTGCTCAGAGAGTCTCTGCGGTCTCTCCCTGCCTGGTCACCGCTCAACCCCTCTGCTGGGGCAGAGACCCTCTGGCCTACCGGAAACACAAGGGTGCGCTCAGGGAAACGGGTGGGAAGGGAACACGGGCGCGGCGTGTCTGGCAGGGGCCATGTGGGCACAGCTTCTCCTGAGGCGCCTCATGCTGGGAGCAAGACTTCCTCTCAAGGGCGCTGCTGTATTATGCGGGGTCTCCACCGGAGAGGAAACTTGTTATCTCTTTCTTTTTCCTGCACAACTCATGAATCATGGATCAAAACATGCTCCTCTTCAGCAGGTGTCTGCTAGTGTAATTTCTGGCCTTAGATGATTGTCAGATGTTTCTGCTTCCTTTCTTTTGATCATCTCCAGTGCCAGGTGGTGAGGGAGGGTCTGCGGGGTGCTCGAGCGAGGGCACCCACCCACAAGTAGCCGCAGCATCCCTGGGCATCCCTGGGAGTGTGGGGACCACATGAGCATCCCATTCTGGTTACGCAGCAGTTCTGAAACCGTAAAGTTCCTGGGTCAAACCCCAAGTTGTACCATCCAGGGACACTGCACCTGTGGTTCCATTCAGAGACCATCTCCTCCAACAAGCGGTGACATTTAAAATGGTTTCGGTGTCATTCCCAGCCATGACCACGGGGAAATAGCCTGGGAGTCTGTGTAGCTTGGTCGATGTATGGTTAAATCACTTGCATGGGGTGGCTCCATACAGGGTACATCTGGGCCTCCTCCCTGTCAGTGCGCGATGTGGGCACCCAGGAAGGGGCTATGTCATTCAACTTTCTCCAGGTTTACCAGGCTCTGGGATCATCCATGGGGTGCATTCCTCACTGTTGTTGGGGCAACTCTGTGAAGAAGAATCGAGCCAGGGAACCTAGAGTGAGGCTCCAGCCCCAGGGAAAACCCTGGGGTTGTGGACCCTGAAGTCCATGGGAGGGAGGCCCAGGCTGAATCTGAGGTGTCAGGAAGGGAGCCGGGCTGGGGGTGAGGATGGACAGATCTAGGAACACAGGCAGGTATGGGGTGAAGCACAGATTCTCAGAGCTGGGTCTGAGCAGCCCAAAGCCAGGTGGCCACTGCTGGACATGCGGGGATTCACCCAGGGGCAGGGTTGAGGCTGGGGTCCTCTGGCTCCTTAGGGCCATTGCTCTGAACTTCTGTACACTCTCTGCTACAGATGAGTGGTTTGCATCTCATAACCAATGCGAGATACTTTGGCCACAGAGGCCACAGTGGGCACAGAGGGACTCTTGTAGTCACCCTGCCGGTGCCTTCAAAGACCCAGCACCCGACATGGAGAGGACTCTGTGTGCCGGCCCTGCATGCTCCTGCCACCCCGCTGGCCTCCTCAGCCAGAGCCTGGTACCTGGTACCAGAGCCGGAACTCCTGCTGACCCTCCGCTGCTCCGTGTCTCTCCAGTGCCTCCTGCAGGATGGGTTCAGCTTCCCACCACCTGCTGCCAACCCTCCTCGGTGCCCAAATTCAGCCTGCAGCCACTACGAATGTGCTCACCTCTCCAGAGCAGCAGAGCCAGGCGGAGACTCAGACATGGGAAGAGACCAGACACAAGGGGGTGGCTCTTGTGGTAACAGAGAAAAGAAGTCTCAAGACCTGCAGGCATCCAGCAGGGGGCCCGGCGCAGTCCCCTTCCTACCGCTCTGCTCCACCTGGGCCCTCAGTGGACCGTGCGAGGCCACCCTTGCTCTGCTCAGCCTGGAGCATATGTAGTTAAGGGTCATTCTCCAGCTTTCTTGCACCTGCAAGATGCCCATGCCAGCAAACCCTACCACCAGTCAGCTCTGTCCCCTCTGCCTACCCAATGCCCCCTTCCTGTCTTCCTGGGACCACACAGCTGGGTCCCCTGCTGTCCTGGACCAGCCCTGCCTCCCCCTCGTCCCCTGCCCCTGCCCTGTTCCCTGACCCACCTACCTCCATCTCCACGCTCTCCCTGTTGGGTCTGTGCTCCACCGCTGAAGGCAGCCTCTAGGCCAGCACAGAGAGAGGAATTCCAAGCTCCCCTAGGACAGTGTGAGGGGCCCAGAAGGATGCTGGGGATGAACGTCTGTGAATGGAAATATTCTGGGTGTCCCCTGACTGTCTCATAGCAGCATGTGACACAAACACCCGACCCCTTGGGTTGGAAGGGGTGGGGTAGGGGGCGAGGACAGCTCCCAGACAGCGCCAGGAAACCCCTGAGTTCTGGATGCTGGCCAGCAAGGACAGGCAGCCCGAGAAACAGCGAGCTATGTCTTGAGGAACAGGGCCACCCCCCGCCCCAGAGATCTACGTCCTGTCTCTGAGGCCTTTAACTGCAGAAGGGCCACAGTGAGGCCTCGGCAGGACGACCTGGACGCGTGCCCCAGCTCGGCCCTTCACACACCTGCCCACCCTGAAGGACCTTCAGCAAGCTGAGGCCACCACTGGTAGGACTTGGGTGAAACTATGTGACAGACTGCCTCCAGCTGGCTGAGCTGGCCCTCACGGGATGGGGACAGCTTGGTGGCCACCCAGAAGGGAGAGCTGCAGCAGTGCCAGGAGGCGCTGTCCCCCGGGCCTGTCCTAGGGAATCACAGCTCTGTGGCCTGGGATTTACGAGACCTCGAAGGAGGCCACACATGGGAGGCTCTAGTAGACCCAGTGCCGGCCACAGAGGGACAGGTTCTGCAGAGTCAGGCTCTCGGAAGTCGCTGTGGTGCAAGGAGGCTCCCTCAGACCCACACCACTGAGCTTGTAAGGAAGGTCAGTACTTCCTGATAGTTCCACTGACTGAATGGTTCTCAATTCTGCAGCTATTTAGTGAACTGATTAATTATAAAATAAAATGTTAAGCTCCCCGGCATGTTCAGGATCGGCAGGGCACTAAGTTGGACACAGGTGAATACCTGTCTCCAAGAGCCCCCAGAGGGGCATAAAGGACACATCGGGGTGATGGCTTGAGACAGGTCCTCAGGTCTGTCTAATGGGCCTCTGGATGGGCCTGGGTACAGCCTGTCCCCCCGGCAGGTCAGCCTCTGTCATCCCAGCCCAGCCCCAACCCTCACCTCCCCCTGCTGGGTTTCGCCTGTGGCTAGAGCTTATTAAATTTTCAGGACTACTGGTCTACCTAGAGCTGTGTCTTTTCTATTTTTAATGTCTTCAGCTTATCAAACCTGCACAAGGCAATGTGCCCACAGTTAAAGGTCCCTGTCTTCCAGCAATTTGTAATTTTTTCCTGTTAATTTCACAGCCATAGATGGAGAGTGGGCAGGAATTGGTTGAAATAAATGAACTTTCAGATTACATGGCTCTGTGCATTAGGAGAGGAGAGATGAGATCAAAGGAGTTTTGCCCAGAGAGCTTCCCTGACAGACTTCCTGTGAGGGGTTAAAGACCAAGTGAGATCCTATACAAAGAGGGCTTTAATCCCGCCTAGGAGGGGCCAGGCCCCTTCCTCTGCCCAGATCCCTCCTGGCACTGGCACAGGCCAGGAATCTAATTAGAGGCGCTTCCCGGCTCGCCACAGCGCCGATCGCAGAGTGCAGAACAGCAGCTCAGACGGTCCTCACTGGAGCAATTTGACCTCTGGGTGGAGATGCTGTCCTCTGAGGGTTTGAGGGTGGCTCCCACGAGTGCTGAGGACCAGGTGGTGACTGGGAGGGTCCACAGGTCTGCACCAGCTAAGCCCCTTGCCCAGGAACCCCCAATCCTGGTGCCAGACTGAGTAAGTCAGCCGAAATCTCCAAAAGCCTCCCAGAACCTCCGTGGCAAGAAAGCAAAGCACCCGGACACCTGTGGGGAGATATTGAATCCCATATTAAGACATGGAGGTCACCCAAATCTCTACGACTTTGTTACACCTGAATAGCTTGTAGTTTCTGTCACACAGGGGAGCCCTTGGTCCCTAACTGGGATCCCACAGTCTCCCTCAGATCACCAATAAGCTCTGAGTCCCAGGACCCAGCTGGGCACCCCAGGATCTGAGACCACTGAGTCTCAGCCTGCTGCAAGCAGAGTGCACGCACCGTCCTGGTTAGGCTCAGGGGCCGTGTGGAGAGGAGCTGTGGGGTCAAACCGCATCAGAAGGCAGGGCTGGAAATGCACAGTGGGGACAGTCCAGGGGATAGACCCTGCAGGGCCCAAGTGCTCCAATGTGCGTGTGGGGCTACATCCTGGGATGAGAAAGCACATCAGGCTTGCTTGGGGGCCCCAGACTGCTGGGGTGGGGATCACGGAGGGTGGACGGGAAGGCTGAAGGTGGGTGTGTGTCCACAGGGGAGCACTTTGTAGTCAGTGGCACCCAGGTGAGAGCGAAGGGGATACACAGAGTGAGAAACCCTAGCCGGCCGACCCTGAGCCAGTGCCCAAAGAGCCCACAAGGGCGTTGGAACAGGCTGCACAGAGGACACGGGGGTCCAGCTCCAGTCTCAGGCAGAGCTGATGCAATCAGCCCTCACCTCTGCTCTGCATAGGCGGCTCAGGGCCCCAACGCCCTAAACCTAACCCCAACCCCAACCCCAACCCCAACACCACAGGAGCTTCTGACACCTCGCATGCACCCAGAAGCAAGGTCCTGTCCTCACCCGGGGAACTTGCAAAGCCACCGCGGCAC
Source organism: Dasyprocta punctata (assembly GCA_004363535.1). Lineage (NCBI taxonomy): Eukaryota > Metazoa > Chordata > Mammalia > Rodentia > Dasyproctidae > Dasyprocta > Dasyprocta punctata. Next base: position 6,991 of record RJWM01009649.1, on the reverse strand, counting down.
AGAGACCTGGGCAGGAAGCCTGTGGAGACGATGGAGCCATGCTTGCTAATTAAGCACAATTCTAGAAAATTCCCTTCGGGTTGTTTGTTTTGACAGTGTACTTCAGTCCAGTCCAGTTTGTGTTGATTTGAGTTATTCTGTTCAATTTAGGTAATGGGGTGCTGGGGATTGAATCTGGGGAGCACTAAGCTACAACCCAAATGCCCAGTTTCTTTTCTTTTACTTTTCTTTCTTTCTTTTTTTTTTTTTTTTTTTTTTTTTTTTTTTTTTTTTTTTTTTTTTTTTTTTTTTTTTTTTTTTTTTTTTTTTTTTTTTTTTTTTTTGTTTGTTTGTTTGTTTGTTTGTTTCCTACAGGGTCTCACTAAGTTGACCAGACTGGCTTTGAACATGTGATTCTCCTGCTTCGGCCTTCTGAGGAGCTGGGGTTAGGGATGTGCCCAACTACATCTGTGAAACCCTAGGAATTGGAGCCTCATAGATCCCCACGGCCACTGCCTTGCGGAGTCCACACAGTGTCCTCTCCGCCATTGACAGTGCGCAGCACCCAAACCCCTGTGCCACACCGGGATGGGAGTGGAGGAGCCTCCCTGGGCCAGGCGAGTGTAACCAGGGGAGCGCACACACCAACACCAGGACAAAGGGACAGGGACAGGATTCGGGACCTACGTGGTGACCTCAGTGACTCACAGCCCCAAGCACAGAACAGAGCGGAACACTCCTTGGGAAAAAGCTGTGGTTTCTGGCGACAAAACCTAAACCTAACATTCACCCTAACCCTTAACCCTGATCCTAACCTAACCTTAACCATAGCTTTAACCCTAACAAAAACCCTTAACACTAGCTCCAAAAGTAAACCTAAATACTAACCCTAACCCTCAACCTTAGCTGTAATCCTTACTACTAAACCCAACCAAACACTCAACCCTACATCCTGAAAATAACTCTCAATACTAACAAACACTAATCCTAAGCCAGCACAAAGAGAAGGCTCCCAGGACCAGGTCACGGTGGTCACCCATGTCAACTAATGCCAACCCTAACCACAGCCCTGACCCTGAACTCTACCTCTAAACACAAACCCTCCCATAACTCTAATCCTAACACTAGCCCTAGCCACGACCCAAGCCCTGCACGAGGCTGCTTCCTCCCCAGATGGGCAGCAAGCCCATCGCACAAACAGCAAATACAGACCTCATGGGGCTCTCAGAGAATCGGCATGAGGCCCAGCCGGCCCCTCTCCTCCTTCTGGCTCCTGACACCGGTGGGTCAGTGGCTCTCTGATGGCCAGACCAGAGATTCCTTCAGGGGGGCAGGAACGAGGACAGCATGAGCCCCAGGATGGCAGCGTGAGTCGCAAGTCTCGGCATGGCTAGGACCCTGCTGGCCTTCCTGCTTTGGCCCAAGGGTGTGAGCAGAGCCAGGTGGGTGACACCCCACGTCCTCCCCGAGTCACAGTGACAGCCGCGGCACACGTGGAGTGCTGTGCACCTGTCGATGAGCTCCAGGCGGCACGCGCAGGCGTGAGACTGTGCAGGCCGGGGTGGGCCGGCAGCGAGCCCCGTGAGAGGCCTGCAGGAGAGGAGGTGCAGCCAGGGCGGGGGCCTGGGACTGTGTCATGGGGGAGCCACCAACCTTCCAGCAGAGATGCCCAGCCAGGATGAGGTCCCGGGCCCCCCGGGCTCACGTGGGGAGCGGCTGTTCACAGGCCCTGCAATCCAGGGCTGTCCGGCCGTTACTGCAGGTCAGGGGGACCAGGCTGAGGCTGGAATCTCAGCACTGTCCCCCCGGCCTGGGCAGACCTGAGGGACTTGGGGCACTGGTGTGGCCCAAGCCCTCTGGGGTCTCTGCCTATTGTGGTCAGGGGTTGCAAGGAGAATTATATACAGGACACAGAATTCATAATACGATTTTTTGATGGTCATCCAGAGTTAACAAGAAAGTGCAGGAAATCTGTCCACAACAGTAAAGACCTAGAAAATCCTGCCAAGGGCCAGGATCCCACAGCAATGTCCTGCATGAGTCCAGCTGAAGACCAAGAGTGCGTGACAATGCCTCCCACAAGTCCAGCTGGAGGCCTAGCGCCCATGACAATGACTCATGCAAGTCTGCTTTACGGATTTGTGCTGGAAAGGCCCAAAGGTCAGCAGTGGAAGCTAGAAAGTCTGTGCCAGTGGGGTGAAGGATCTGTGCCAGTGGGTTGAGGGTTCTACACTGGAGCCAAGAAGTGACACTCAAAATAAGGACCAGAGCTCCCCTGAAAAGTACCACAGCCATCCTCAGCAACAACGAGGTCCCGAGCTCCTCCGACGATGAGAACAGTCGAGTACATGTCAGAAAGCCAGCGTGACAACTTCTGGAAACTGAACAGCACACATCATCCCCTCCAGAGCCAGGAAACAATGCTCAATGTAAAGACCAGAGCTCCCTCAAAGTGAGCCACAGCTGGTCTCAGCGACAAGGTCCTGAGCTCCTCTGATGAGAATGGCTGAATTCGTATCAGGAAGACCAGCATGAGAAGCTCCTCCAGAACCAATGGCTCCAAACAACACTTAGAAGAACCCACAATGCCTTACCCTTCTTCTCCACGTCCCCCAGATCCATATGGAGAATCCCAGCTTGGGGTGCTTGGCCCCACGCAGCAGAAAGGGGGGGCCTGCGGGTACGGGACACAGCCGCACGGGGGAGCCCTGGCAGGGGGCAGCAGGGGGCGGCTGGGACCGGCGGCTCCATCACACCTGAGAGGTCTGTTTCTGGCAGGAAATGCAGAGAATTAAGAGCAGATTCAAGGCTGTTTTCTCCTTCCTGGAGGAAGGCAGGGAGGGGCCGGAGGCTTCACGGACCCTGGGTACTGGGGAGGCCGGGCATGAGAAGCTGACAGGAAGGAGGGACGGGACTCAGTCCTGACCCCCGCGAGGGACCTCCAGAGGTACGGGTCCCCTGGGAAACTCGCCACTTCTGCAGGCAATTAGGGAAGAGTCAGGCTGTGTGGAACGAGCAATTAATTACCAGCCGGCTCGGGAGGAATCAGAGTCTCCGGTGAGTGGGCAGCTGTCACGATTCCATCAGGAGTGAGCAGAGGAATGGAGTGGAAGGCAGGGCAGGGCAGGGGCTGCAGACGCGGGCGGCCAGGGCGGGAGCAGAGAGCTGGCCAGGAGGGAGACTGAGGCGGGGACAGCACAGAGAGGGACTGGACTCCAGGAGGGGCCACTGCTTCGTGGATCTGCTCCTGGGGGTGGGGCGAGGGCAGAAGGGGTGCGGTTAGGGACTGAGGAGGTTGGTACATGCTTTGAGTGGCTTATAAACCGCAAGGAAAGAAAAGGTACACACGCAGGCACCCATGTGCACACCGTAACCACACACCCACACACGCACACAACTACCCACGCAGCCAAACACCCATGCATGCACAGAAATACCCACATGTGCACACAACTACCCGCACGTGCTCACAAATACACGCGCGCGCCATGCACACACACACACAGGCATACGTGTTCACACAGAGGGCCCACAGAGGGGAGCAAGACAGGCCCAGGGTCACATTAGGCAGACAGAGACCCCAGGTTTGGGGACACGCAAGTCACATCAGGATACACAGGAGGGCTGGGGTGCAGCTGAGCCAGGAGAGGAAGCGATGCCCCACACCAGAGGGGTGACCCCAGCCCCTCACAACCCCTGGGGCCCAAACCTCAGGCCCAGAGGGGCAAAGGCCTGCCCACGCATGCCAGGTGTGCCCAGCCGAGGAGACAGAGGGGGATGCCAGGCCCAGCCCACAGCGTCTTTGCCCCCTGGGGACACAGTAGGCGTGGAATGAGAGGTCAGACCCTGTCCCAGCACCGCGGGGTGGGGCCCAGGCCGTCTGTGTCGCAGGCAGGAAGGGCACTGGTGCCAACCTGGGTGCCACCCTTCCTGGGGCCAGTGTCAACAGCCAGCAGGGCTGGGCAGGCTCCTTCACGGAGAAGGGCAGCTGCGGCAGAGGGGCTGGGGCTCCCGGAGGCGGGAAAGAGACCCAGCACCCCCAGCCGGCCAGGGGTCCAGCCAGCCCCACAAGGGCCACGCGCAGCCCAGGGCCGAGAGCTGCTGCCCGGGCCCCTCAGGCTGCGCAGCCGGAGTTCCAGCAGCCTCCAGCAAAGGCATCCCGGCCGCGGCTGCAGGCTGCATGCGACTTTCAGCCTGCTGCAGTCCACGGCAGCCGGCTCCAGGAGGACTGGTCAACAGTGCCCCCTGGTGGCTGCCGTCGCCTCCGCCAGCCAGCCCCGGTCACGGCCTCAAGGTGGACACCGGGTGGCGGACACCCTCACCCCATCACACCCGCACGGCATGCACACAGGTCAGTCGGTCATCAGCCATGACATGGGCCCAGCAGCCTGTGTCCGGCAGGCCCTCGCCCTGCCACCCCGGGCCGCACGGCCTTCCTGCATCTCGGCTGGGGACAGAGCTGGGGGCCCCGGCGCTGACAGAGGCACTTGAGGAGGCTTCCCGCGGAGATCAGACAGCCACGCAAACCCCGGGGGCTGGGCGCCGACACAGAGGAGTCGGCCGTGACCCTCTAGGATGGGGAGGCCAGAGCAACGTGAGAAAGGGGCGTGGAGGTGGGGCCGAAGGACCAGGGCCCCGTCAGGCTCTGTCGCGGTCCTGTCCCCTCGGCAAGCTGCACGACCTCTTTGTGACTCGGTTTACCCTGGGATAGGATGCAGGTGCCGATGGGGCCCCTCCAGCCCCGCCACAGGGGCTGAGCGAACACGGGCCCAGCCCCAAATCTGCCTGGTGTGCAGGTCCTGGGCACCGAGGGCTGTGTCCCAAGCGGGGTGCTCCTGCAGCCCACCGGGTGAGGGGCGTCAGCGGCCTGGGAGCGGGAGTGGCAGGAGAGGGAGGTGGGTGGGGAGGCCAGAGCGGCCCGCTTGCTCCGGGGTACCCGGGACCAGGCCGGGGCCCGCGGCAGGCGGTGCGGGCCACTCCGAGGACTGCGGGCAGAAGCGCCGGGAGGGCAGCATGCAGGGCTCCTGCGGGCGAGGCCGGGCCCCCAGGGCAGCCCCAAGCCGCCCCTGCCTCCCCTGCACCGCGGCGAGGGGTTTTCCACTCTGCTCCCTCCTCTGCTTTTCTTTCCTTTCATCTGCCTTTCTGTCTCTCTCTCTCGGTGCTGGGAAGTGAACCCAGAGCACTCCCACCGAGTGACACCTCCAGCCCCTTTGATTATGATTATGACTATGATTATCGTTTTACTTGGAGACAGATCTTGCTCGGTTGTGCAGACTGACCTTCTGTCCCTCTCCTCGGCGCCCTCAGTGCTGGGGTCGCAGGCTGTGCCCCCGCCGCACTGGGTTGTTTTCCTCGGTGACCCCTCCCTCCCCAGGTGTGTGTCCACCCCCACCGCAGGCCTGGACAGCTGCAGTGACGCACCTGCCTTCCCATCCCTGCCCAAGGCGGGGCGGCAGCCGCAGCGCCCGGCCTTCTCTCCCCAGGCCGGAGGCGCAGCCTCTTTCTAGGACCTGCAGCCCTATCCCCACTGCTCCCGCTCCACGTCCCCTCCAGGCCGACTCGGTCCCCTGCCAAAGTCCGGCCCTGAGGCCTCTGTCTGCGCAGAGGTGACTCGCTGCCCCACCCCGACCCACAGACCGCTCCCCCCGGCTCTGCCTCGGCAGCACAGACTGTTTAATAAATGTTTAATAGCAACAATAAAAGATCAACTCCACCAGACCGAAGATTTTCGCCCCGGGACTCAGGGCTGCACTCCAGGTCAGTAATAAAATGCGTCTTTGCAGAGCAGGTGAGGGGCCGGGCCAGTGGGGGCCACTAGGGCCCCTCAAGGGAAGTGACCGGGACACAGAATGCCCCACCTGTGTGGCCCTGCTGCGTCCTGGGTCCCCATCTGTCCTGAGGGGTGACACGAGCGTGTCCTTCCCAGACATGGTGACAACTGTGTGGCACGGTGACGGGCCGTGGTGGGGAGGGCCAGCCCAGGTCCCGGTCACCAGCTTGGGGGTGTCCCCAAAGGGGGTCCTGGGAGCTGGGGGTCAGTGGGAGCTCAGCCCTGGGGCCCTGGGAGCAGTGAGCAGAGCCCAGGAGGCTGTGAAGGCAGCAGAAGGCTGTGGCCCAAAAGGGTCGGAACCGGGCCTGGGTCCCGCAGCTCCTGCGACACCTGAGGCTGACCCTGGACACAGCCGGGAGGCCCCCTGCCACCAGCCCCAGGCTGAGGACAAGCCGCCATCTGTCCCCCACAGCCCACTCCACGCTGACCCAGCCCACAACCGGGGTGGGGAACAGAGCTGGCCAGATGCTGACCAGCCCCTCGGGCCCTAGGGACAGCCAGGCAAAAACTGGGGAGGACTCTGGGGAAAACGATGCGAAACAGAATGAGCCCGAGTATGGAGGTGAGGACGCAGGGCCGGCAGTGCAGAGACCAGCACCCCACCCCACCAGGACTCGGAGGCGCGGGCAGGGACCAGGAGCCGGGAAGGGAGCTGGGGTTCAGGCACACTAGAGTCCAATAGCAAAAGAAGGAGAGGTGGTCGCCAAGTGAATGACTGGTGTCATTTCTGTAACCAGAGAGGATCTAAGACCCTCAAAACCAGCCCAAGCTATCTCGGGCTCCCAAAGAAGGAGGCAAGAAAGGGGTGTGGTTTTGGGTGTAAATCCAAAAGCAGTAAGGACATGAGTCTCAGCACCAAGGACAGCACTGGAACTCAGAGGCCAGGGGACCCCTGCAGTGCCCCAGGAGGGCAGGGCCAGGTCCAGGATCTGGAAGTGGCCGGGGACAGCGTCCGTGCCAGGCAGTTTGCGAGGCCCTAGGCCATGCTCTGCTCTACAACAGAGCATGGATGCAGGACTCGCAAAGGGAGAGGGCTGTCGTGGAAAAGGCCGCGAGGCCCAGGATCAGGCGGCCATCAGCTCAGCATCCAGCAAGGCCTTGAGCTGCCCCGGCCCTCAGCAGAGAGCAGCGAGGCCAGGGTCACCAGGAGGCGGGGGACGGGAGGACACGCTTCTAATGGCC
>RJWM01009648.1:0-67054 GCA_004363535.1 Dasyprocta punctata | reverse complement strand
ACCCATGGTATTCACAAGATGATGCTGGTACAGCGGGCACTCGGTATTCTAAATAGCACTCTCGTGGCATCAGGAAATTAGCACATGCCTGGCTATGCTTCCTGTACTCCCACTTATGTCCTTTTGAAGAAGCAAATGAACAAATATTTACTAATTTAAATGCTATTAGCTGTACTTTTAGTAACACATGAAAGACACAACCTAATGGGCATCACATCAAAATACAATTTAAATTCAGGAATTTGTATTTACTGGGTAACCTGCATTCTCTAGGTTTTTATTATTGCTTCTGTTCGTCAGTTACTGTGTAATAAATTAAAATATTTAACTTTGTGTCTTATATTGTTTTTCTCGTGTGGCTAAGACTTTTTTTTTCTTGGTAGTTCATGAGAATATGTATTTTTTCTGTTTTATTTTTATCTAGGCCAATAAGCCCTCTTCTGGATCAGAACGCTCCTGACTTCACTACTTTTTGTTCAGTTGGAGAATGGCTGCAAGCTATTAAGATGGAGAGATATAAAGATAACTTCACAGCAGCTGGTTATAACTCCCTGGAGTCAGTGGCCAGGATGACTATTGAGTAAGCTGAAGCTTTTAAAATTGTGTTTAAGAATTCATTAGGTACAAGCCACACTTCATGTATTAGGCTAGCTTCTTTCTATTACACAGATAGGAAGCACAAAATCAGGAGGAAAAAACATTCCTTTAAAAAGTGCTTACTTTATTTACAATTTTTTTTGTTTGTTTTTGTTTTTGTTTTTGTTTTTTGTGGCACTGGGGATCAAACTCACAACTTCGCGCCTGCCAGTCAGGTGCTTAAGCCACTGAGCCAAACTCCCGGCCAAGTGCTTACTTTATAATAGGCCTTTCAACATATGTTATTTTAAATCCTCACGGTTAGCATTTGACTAAGGGAGTAGTTCTCTTCTCATTCTACAAATGATGAAGCCAAGGCTCAGATAGATTAAGTATCTTCTCTAAGCTAACTGGGCCGAATATGACAACTAATGCAGTAACACAGGTGTTCTATACACGAGCCAGTGAGGCTTCCTGTTTCATTAACTACTGTATCGTTTAGATTCCCGCTCTCTGGGAAAACTTCCCCACTGCAAAGTAGGATTTCTTGTCCCATGTGTGTATCAGACACTAAAAACTCAAAATCTCATGTCCAATTCCAGAATACATTAAGATGTTCAATATAATTGCTTTGTGATGAGGTAACAGGAAGCTTAATTCAAGTAACTATAACTTAAGAGTTTTATTTACCTTTTGGAAAATATATGATTGATTGGATCATTTTAGCCCGAAGAAAAATGAACCAATAGAACAACTTTTAAATTGCTATGAGCTTGAAGTTAACAGAACTAAACTTCTTTTCCTAGCTACGTTACTGATTATGTGGTTTTATAAAATCTATTTAACATCTGTGATCTTCCGTTTCCCTGAGTATAGCGTAACTCTCATGGGTGAGGCAGTCTGTTCCAGTCAGTGTATTCAAAATCAAGAAACGTTATCAAGGTTCTATTTGTAAGGTCTTGTATTGTCTTTTCTTTTCTCTTCTTTTCTTTTCTTTTCTTTTCTTTTCTTTTCTTTTCTTCTTTCTTTCTTTCTTTCTTTCTTTCTTTCTTTCTTTCTTTCTTTCTTCCTTCCTTCCTTCCTTCCTTCCTTCCTTTCTTTCTTCCTTTCTTTCTCTTTCTTTCCTTCCATTCTTCCTTCATTTCTTCCTTCCCTTTCCTTCCCTCTTTCTTTCTTTCTTTCTCTTTCTTTTTCTTTTTTCATTCCTTCCTTCCTTCATTTCTTCCTTCCTTCTCTTCCCTTCCCTTCCTTCCCTCCCTCCCTCTTTTCTTTCTTTTTCTTTCTCTTTCTTTCTTTTTTTCTTTCTTTCTTTCTTTCTTTCTTTTTTGAGACATGGTCTCACTTTGTAGTGTAGACTGACCTTAAACTCACTATGTATCCCAGGCTGCCCTCAAATTCAAAGCAATCCTCTTGCCTCAGCCTTCCAAGTGCTGGGATTACAGGTGTGTGCCACCATACCCGACTATGAAAAATTATTTATGTACTGACTTAAGTGTTTCACATTTCTCATATGAAAATGGTATGTATATGAATTTAAGCATGCACATTCTCTTATTCTGTTTTATTCAAATCTGTATGTGGGTCAAGCTAGTATACTTACACCCTGATCCCCACAGTAATACGAAAAACTGCTTCTTAAAGTTCTTGTTGTGAAATACTATAGTATTATAATGTTTTAATTCCTTGTAAATACCTCAACTCAATCTTTTTGGCTATTAGAAAAGGCAAAATTGCATAAGTGGATGCAATAAACTTTTAATTTAACATTAAGCATTGCACTGCTTTTATGATGTTTTCCCTAAAATGTAGTCAATAAGTGGACTGAAGTATAAAATAAATAATGTGCTTAGAATTACCAACATGATAATTCAACTCACTAGAAAGTTTTCTGATCAGCCAAGTATCATGGCTCACACCTATACCGCCACCTACTCAGGAGAATGAAGCAGGAAGATCCAAGGTCAAGGCCCGTCTCAGCAACTTAATGAGACTGGGTCTCAAAATTTAAAAAATTACAAAAATTAAGAAGGGCTGGGGGTGTAGCTCAGTTGTCTAGCACTTGTCTAGCATACACAAAGTATGTGAGTATATGATAACACTGTGATTTCTGATCTTTCCGCTGTGTCCCAACAAGTATTTCCACTCACACTATGTCCTGTTCCCAATTAAAAATCATGGGTCCATCTAGATTCAAAAGTGTATTTCGAATAACATTTCCTAACCATATAAGTTAATAATAATTGTAAGGATTTTAATACTGTTGCGTATAATAAATATTTCTGATCAATTCAAAAATAATCTCCATGGCAAGTTGAGAGTTTAGGAGAATGTAGATAATGTAGTTTGCTAACAGGATCCCAGTAGAAATATGGTCTGATACCAAGACCACTAAAAGATAACAGAGTAGCTAATTAAGCACTTGATGACAGTGCTTATAAATCCTTTGTGAAGTACCTTATAATAATATATTTGTCTTTTTCAGAGATGTGATGAGTTTAGGGATCACACTGGTTGGCCATCAAAAGAAAATCATGAGCAGCATTCAGACGATGAGAGCACAAATGCTACATCTACACGGAACTGGCATCCAAGTGTGATTAAGCATTTCTCCCTTATGAGGGAGTTGACAGACTTCACAAGAACAGTACTGGCCTTCAGTATATGCATAGAATGCTGCTAGAAGACAGTTGATGTATTGGGTCCTTCCAATAGAAGAGAAGATGTAAGAAGCACCTATAGACTGGAACTCCTAAGTGCCACCAGAATATATAAAAAGGGAATTTAGGATCCACCACTGGTGGCCAGGAAAACAGCAGTGACAATAAACAAAGTACTACCTGAAAAACATCCAAACACCTTGAGCTCTCTAACCTCCTTTTTATCTTATAGACTTTTTAAAATGTACATAAAGAATTTAAGAAAGAATATATTTGTCAAATAAAATCATGATCTTATTGTTAATGAAATATTTTCCTTAAATATGTGATTTCAGGCTATTCCTTTTTAAAATCATTTGTGTTTATTCTTCATAAGGACTTTGTTTTAGAAAGTTGTTTATATCTTTGAACATTTTTAGTGTTAAATTTATGACATATTACTACACTGGGTACCTTTGAAAGAATCTCAAAAACAAACAAAAAAATAGCATGAATTAAGATATATCTTTGTCACAACATTGGTATCCTTTTTGTGCCATTTGATTCTGTTTAATCAGTGCTGTTTTGATATTGTTTGCTAATTGGCAGGTAGTCCAGAAAAAATGTAAGTTGCCAAGAGCTCTGATATTTTTTGAAAATAAATTTTTTTGTAAAGATCAGACAACACACTAACTTTTCAATGAAAAAAAGCAATAATGATCCATAAATACTCTTAAGGCACTTTTGACAGATTGTTTATAGAGTGATTTTACTAGACAGAATTTAATTAACAAAACTCAAATTTTAGGTTCATGTCTATATTTAAGGAAGATGAGGCACTTCATCTGAAGAATGCTGGTGAAGGCAAGTCTCTGAAAGCAAGAACTATCCAGTGTTATCTAAAGTTTCGTGTGAGCATATCAAGATTTTTCAGTCTTCTGACATTAAGTAATTTAAGAGAATAGTTAACATATATTTTATATTGTTTTCTGTTGAGATGCAGTCCAAACATGAAAGGAAAGAAGTTTTATATTAGAACTCTGAAGCATGATAAAAGGGGCAGTTCACAATTTTCACCACTCGAAAACAAACGTGCTGCACAGAATATACCACTGCAGTCAAGACAAAACAACACAAAAAGTCTTTTATTTGTGAACACTGATGCGAGAAACCTGTTAAATGAAAGAACTCTTTTCATCCTGGAAGGAAAAGGCTAAGGATCTGGCGCTTAAAAAAACAAAAAAAAAAGAAAAGAAAAGAAAAAAAACCTTTATTTATTAAACCATATTGTTTGATTACTGTTTTAGAATTTCATAAGCAATAATTAAATGTGTCTTTATAGATATTTCAGGAATGTATACATAGTGTAACACTTTCAAAAGTTATGAAAATCATGAACTACCCCAGAATTGAACTGTTGTACTTCCAAAGAAAATTGGGCTGTTTCTAATGATTTTACTAGAGCAAGATCCCAGGGATCGGTCATAATTGGTCTTGTTTGATAATGTGGACCTCCACAAACAAACACCAGAAATGAAATCTGTAAATGTTCCTTTGTAAAACTTGTAAATTTTATTTATACTGTCTTGTTTTGTACACACATTTCTCTGTGGTGGGCTCTGAATACATTGAAAATGCACTATATTTTTCTATTTTACTTGCAGAGCATCACAAAAGAACAGGTATTTTCAGTGCTACATTATGTGTTTTCCCACATTTAGGACCAAAGATGGCTATAGAAAAACTCAAATGGATTGCTTCCCAAACCCCTCCCCACCCACCCTTTTTTTTTTTTAATTTTAAATCACTGTACAGTGTTACTTGATATTTTAATTTATTTTTTGATTGACTAAAAAATCATTTTAATTTCACTAAAATGTTTTTGTCCCTAAGGAAAAATAATCTGTAAAAATAATTTTAATTAGCATAATACAGTCACCTAGACACTTCCATTTGTAATCTTTGTAATAGACTGTAAATATATTTTTCGAACTATAACACAATGTGCTTGAGGGTTATTTTTCAGTGTCTGCAGTGTATACAAGTGTTTATACTAAGTACAGCACTTTACAATCCTAATCAGTAGCATTGGCCTTTGTGAGAATGAGTGAAAGAGTTTGAGTGAGTGTTCTTAATTCCGTTTGGATTCTAGACTCACTAATAATGAAGTTTTTTTCTCGTTCATAGCTTAAGGTGCTTATTTTTTCTATTAAAATTAAATTAACAAAAAGCCATTCTAGAAATAGAAGACATAGTATGGTACATGCAAACGGTGTCTTTCCTGCTTTTTTCTAGCACTAGATTTATAGTTGAGTAGTCTTTCTTGAGTAGAAGGGCAGAATAAAAGTTTTTTTTGAGTTTTTTTCAAAAATAACTTTTTCCTTCAGCAATATACCTCATCTGCCTTAAATTTTTTACAGCTCTTTACAGGGAAAGGGGAGAAGGGATGGGAAAGACACACAGCACAATAGGAAGTGTATGATTACATCACTCTCTCTCGTTTGTAGGTTTCTTTTCTCAATCAACATTATAATTTTGAAGTATGTGTATGTGAAAAATAAAAAACATTAGGAGAAAAAGAATTAACATTGTAATGCTGATTGTAATACTCTCTTCCAGAAAGAGATAAGATGGTATAATGATAAGAATGTACAACTTGCACCTTGAAATCTTTTTTAATAAATTAGTGCTCAGGGGAGGAAAAGTAGAGAAAGTGAACGTCAAAAATGGAATTCCAAAATTATAAAAATGCAAAAGGAAATGGCCTCCTTGCTTTAATAGAGCCACCTTTTATACAACGCTGTCTTCAGTCTTGACCTGTATTTTGCATTCAGTACTGAAATAAAGCAATTTTTATTACACCTGAATCTAACATTTTCTCAGCAATTGATCTGGGCCATGTTTACAAGAACTGGTGGTTTATGCTTGTCAGAGCACTATTAGTTGAACCATATTGTATACTTATGTAATCTACATTAGCTAGTACTATTTAGGACTATATTTTAATTGCTCCTCTTATCTGTGTTTTAAAGACAATTAAAATGGTGTGATTCACCTCTCTTTTTTTTTTTTATTTAGGTAATGCTGATATTCTCCCTTTTGTTTCCTGAGTAGCCTAGAACTGTGCTACTCACTGATGTGCATGTTCAAATAAATTACCGATGTGTATTTTTTTGCTCTATGTGGAGAAATCATGGGGAACTTGGGGCGAGATGTGCTTTTTGTTGGTTGAATTTGTCCCTCCTTGCCTAAGAATTACTACAGGGGTCATCCTTTTATAAGGACAAACTGCTTTTGAACAGTGTCTTCAATGTATCAAGCACAAATAACTCTTTCTTCAACACGAATCATAAGTCTCTTTTTACCAGCTTAAAATAATAAACGAGTCTATTAGACAATGTAAAGAAAATCCTGTCTCTAATCATTGGCGAATTCCTTTATGTCCCTTACACATTCGTTATTTTCTTACACAATAACATGAGAAGAGATAAAGTTTTATTGAGATATTCCAGTGGAGTGATCAGAATATGAGTGAAAATTAATATCCCTAGCTTCCCCTCATCCTCTTGCACACTGACTTAATTCTATTTTAATTATTCCTGAGTACCAAGACTACTTAAGGACCCCTACCATCAAAAATTTAAACTGTTCTCATTTCTCTCTGAAATTAATGCTACTTGATAATAACAAACATATTTGCATCAGAAGGAAGATATTTTGCTTGTTGGCTCTGCCAGGTGTCAAACATTTGCCATATTGGTAACATGGAGAGCTTTTGCACTTTGGCTACTGAAGGAAGCAAATGGGAATAATGAAAAATCTGGTTGTATGATTCAGTTGTTTGACATTAGCACTTGCTCAGTGTTCATTTCAACTTGCACCTGAAATTAACACTCTCCACCATGACCATCTCAGCCTCTATAAACAATCTCAAGCATATTTCAAGAAAATGATGATAATAACAGAAAAATGTCAAATGAAGTGCTATCGCATTTGAGAACTGGTGTTAGGGCTAGGTTGAACTAAATTTCAAAAATAATCTTGAAATCTAAGTCTGTCCCTGCCTATTCCTGACATAAATGCAAATGAATAATATCGTGATCAAAGATACAAGGCATAATTGAGGAAAAGCAGCAAGCAATACTGTCATTAATTTCACACAGTGGTAATTACACAACTTGGAGCACTGAAGGACAACCCCAAAATTATTAAATTGCCTCCTATAGTACTAGATTTATAAGCAATACGAGACTACCCTATCCTATCAGCTCTTTTTCTTCCAAAACTATAAAGCCATTATTTAAAAATACACATGGTCTACTAAGAAAAAATTATGTCTTAATATTTATGGTAACGATAACAATTTTTTTATTGGTGTGCTTATCTTCTTTTATCCTTTGTTGTATATTGTTAACTGCATCAAAAACTCAGGATCGGTTTTGAAGAAAGCTACTGATAGGAAGGTTTACAAATGAAAGAGTCGGTCGAATTCCTGAAAAACAAACATGATAACTGGAGACATTCAGTGATGAAAGACCATGCATGGTACTCGGCAAATCTTCAAGTTTCTCTGAGGTGAACACCACCCTCCTGGCCTTGTGTCAGTGGCCCTGTCTCTGCCTTGCTCACCCATGTGATGCATTTCTGCATAGCTTGAAAGATACGGACAGGAAAATAAAATATATTTCAAGATGCTTCTGTGAACCTCATTAGAGTTAAATGCTCTAAGTGTTTTTTTTTCAAGTTCAGTGATTGAATGTAATTAAATCTGTAATTAAACAATGAAAACCCTCTTCTGACTGACCTTGAGGTTAAAATAAATATAATTAATTGATCCATTTTAATTGGGCTTATTGCACAGTTTAAGTAGCGGTAAGCAGTCAAGTTGGTCTAGTATATTTTAAGTAGGTAACAGAAGAAGAGATTCCTCAGGTATTAAACAGTAGCAGACATTCCTAAATTTGATAATTTGACAAAGTAACAAGTAAATGTAATCTAAAGTGAACCTCTCTGAGTAGCAAAGCTCCGTCAGTCATAACCTGTACTTGTTAGTTCACATTAGTTCAAATATTCCCAAGATTCTACTATTGAATATTACATTTACTTTCCTTTGAAAATCATGACCTGTACTTAGGTATATTATATATATATATATATAACTAAATAAAGTACAATATATTTTTCAATGTGTGGTTAATCTTAGATCTTGAAGATACTCAGAGAAAGAAGCAGACACATTTATTTCCAGTAACACTGGTTCTGGTTTAGAAAAAGACAGACATAATATACCAGCCTCACCATTTCACTACATAATCGCAACTAAATAAAATGAGTGATTAGAAAACAAACTCTAGAGAAACACATACAAAAAATAAGCTACATATGAACAACTGATACTCATATAAATCCGATGTTTTTAAGACATTTCAAAATGTATAGAAAGAAAGCAAACTCAAGAACGCTTTTAAAATGTGAAAGTTTGCAGATACATATTACACTAATAGCATGAATTCCACAGCAAATTACAACAGGAAGTTCTAAGTTTACCCTAAAATCCCTCTGTCAATATGCTAGAGATATGCAGTTTGTATTAAGTGTCAGACAAAATAGAAGGCTAAAATATACTCTTAGGAAAAAAAATGCACACCTTCCTTCAGCTCTGACAGTTGCAGGGGCATTTTCAGGAGATCTGGAGACCTGTTGGTCAGCCCTTATTGTAATTCCATCTTTTCACTTACATTCTCACTAGTTGAACCCAGAGCTCTATATACACGCATCAAAACTCAGCTTCACAGAAACAACAGTAGCCTGACACTACAAACAGACAATCTTAGCTTTACTAGAAATGGGCATGGGCTAATGCATGAGGGCTTGCTGCTATTTCCATAGCTTCCCTCATAATAAAGAGCTGATATGGAGCCAGCAGAATAAGGTAATGAGACAAAACTAGCAAACATTACCTAATTTTTTTTTTGAGACAGGGTCTTGCTATGTATTTCAGGCTGGCCTTGAACTTGCTGTGTGCCCAGACTTGTCTTGAACATATGGCAAGCCTCCTCTCTCTGCCACCTTAGTGCCAGGACTGCCCTTGTATGCTACCATGCTTGGCTCTATCCTTCATATTATGAATAGGGACAAATAATGTATTGAAAACACAGAGGTGAATTTTAGAAAATCTCCATGCAGAAGAGACCTATTTGAATTGGAAAAGCACTGAAAATCGACTGGCAATTTTGATCAGAAAAGTATTGTGGTGAAAATGAAGGGAGCAAGGTGGAGAATGATCTCTGAAATGCAAAATAACTCTTTTTCCTTTCCGAATTGGAGCAACCGAATATACTTCTGTGTCTCCCCAGATTTGCTCTCTACCCTCACACTCCCTCACACTCTTCCAAGTGAGGAAATTCTCCTCATCAAGACACAACTCGAAAGTTATTTCCTCTAAATTGTCATAACATCAGGAGCCAGAATTAATTCTCTTTTCTATGCTTTGCTTGCAGTCAGCACTGTGATTATCCTACCCTGTTCTGTCAGATTATGTGTCTGTCTCTCTTCCACTAGATCAAGTACTCTTAGAGGGCAGAAGCCAAATGAAATTCTTTGTTTTATGTCCTTCGGGACTTAGTGGTTTCTGTCACTCAGTAGACTATAAATATTTTAGAATTCTTGAAGTGTAAATTAGTTCAACTTTCTTTCTTGAAACGAATCGAGGATCAGGTGCTCTGAAAGATGAGTAGGGGCAGTGAAGGTGGCAGTAAAATGGGTGTTGAGGTAGAAAACAGCTTCAGAGCTCGAATGGATGGCTCTGTGATAGGCTGGGGCAGCAGGAATGCTGGAGGAGCTGCGGAGAGGAGCCAGCAGACGCGGGGGTGTGGAAGAAACTGAACCACACACAAGACCAGGTGTTTGCAGGATGTTGAAAGGAATGGAAGATCTCATAGATTCTAAATATCTGGGTAAAACTAAAGGACTTGAAATCCATGGGGGAAATTGGACTTGATGAGAAAAGCTATAAAAAATTGACCAATATTACATTTGGCAAGGCAAAGGTAGGGTGATAATGCTTTTAAAGAAATTGTAATACGCAGAAGGGAAATGTGACTTCACTTCTTAAGCACAGACTCATGTTCTAATCTAACAATTAGACCTAGGCAAGGGAAAATGCTTTTTCTTCTTGTATGATAAAAATAATGCCTTCATTCCAGTTCTTAAAATCAAAGTAAATTAGTAATTCTAGAATTAAGTAAAAATATAATGCAGTAGAATGTTGTGGGTCAGCTCATGAATCTACTTAGCATAACTATGAGGCTCAATTTCCTTATCTATCAGCTTAGGTTTTGCTTTTTTTTAGTTATTTTATGAGAAACACATAATATTAAACAGACAAATGAGCTCTGAATAACGTAAAATAGATTTAATACAACATTTTTTCTCTTTCAAAAGATTTTATCTCTTGCCAACTGCTTTCTCATGTTTCAGTTCAGTTTCATAAATTCGAGTATATGTGTATATGAAAAAAACCAATGCTTTTATATTTACTAATGACTTTGGTGTTTTCTCACTATTTAAGTAGCCATTTTTTAACTGCACTGTGGCTTTTCAAGTTTAGTGACTTGAATTCTGTATAGCCCAAGAACTTCCCTGAATCCTATATTCTCTGCTTTGTTTTTGCTTCAATGACTTTCCGCCAAGCGCAAGCTCAAATTCAAGGTTTTTCCTTCTAGTTATTGAAGATTCCAGTGATCTTGCAGCATATAACTTGCAAGGTCTCCTAATCCCATAAAGTGTAAATCTTGTTCCCTGCTTTTCAAACTACATACTATTTATCTATTCTTACGACTCACCTGGAGTTTGTTGAGCATGGTGAATTCTGTGGGTTGGCCCCTGGGTTACAAAAGGCAGGGATTATTCAGCACTTGTGGAAGCTGCTTGAATTTAACAACTGTAACTGCTGCATGGATAAATTATGTTTGCTTGTTCAGTAGTGCTCCAGACTACATTAAATTCTGATTTCTCTATTTTAATCCTGTTTATATGAATATCTAATTGTGCTTGTTTGGTTTAATGCTGTGTGGCATGCTAGGTAAGGTTATTATTGATGGTTTTCCTGTCTTGAAATGTCAACCACAGGACTAGAGCTGAACAGAGTTGAAACAACATGACTGAAGTTGGGTCAATATTGGTTTTAGGCTCTGTATAATTTTAGAGATTCATAACTTGGATGTAAATATTCACACCTGACTCAACAATGGTAGGATTTTACTGATTGTTCTCACCAGATTTTATTTAAAAATTATGCAGAATAGCTGGCATTTTCTTCGGCTTTTTAAGAAAAAAATTTAATTTTTAAATGACTGTCTCCATTTAAAAAATAGATCATTATTATTAGTATATTTCAGATAGGTAGAAATATGCATATGTATGCACTAGTACTGCTTTAAAACTACTGTTCACATTGTGACTCAGTAAATAAACCATTTCTTACCTTCTTCACAGTTCTTATAATACATGGTATATTACACCACAATTTGCATTTTGTTATTTCTTAAAACCCTGCAATTCTAGTCCCCATACCTCTCATTTTCAGTTTTCTTTTTTTGTGACATCGGAAATCGAACTAACAACCTCACGCCTGCCAGACAGGTGCTTAAGTCACTGAGCCAAACTCCCAGTCCTACCTTTTTGAGGCAAGGTCGCACTATATAGCTCAGACCAGCTTTGTGTTTACGTTGTAGCCCAAGTCGTCCTCGAACTCACAACGTTCCTCCTACCTCAGCCTCCCAAGTGCTGGGATTAAAGGTGCGCGCCACCACGCCCGGCTTCATTTTCAGTTTTCCAGAAAGCGGTTCTTTTTTCTAAATTTAACTTCACAAAATCTGATGGCAAAAGGTGAGAGTAGTCTGTGTTTTCATTTCCAAACTAGATGTGTGAAACTGTAACTTTCATGGAAGTTCAAGATATGACAAATAAGTTTCTTTTGTCCTTGGTCAGATGAAATAGCAAGAAGTTAGGTATCTACAAATACCTGAGCTGCAAGAGGGAAGAGGCTAGTAGTTTTGTGAAGAAAGTAAGAAATGCTTTTTTGTGGTTTTCAAATTCTATTTCTACTTATTACTAGCAGACTGGTTACATAATCATAATTCACCTCCTTTTCTCCAGTGCAAAATGAAAATGATAAATTGTATCTGTTCCATAAGCTATTTGCTAGAATTAAATAAATCAGCATATATGACGCTCTTAGAAGAGTTTGTGGCTATTGTTCTTTTGATCACTAACCTCAGTAACTGAAGACTCCTCAATATTTGTTAGGTAAATGGGTAGGAACGTATTTGAGGATGATTTTTTTTTAAGCATGCAGAAAGATTCACTGACAGCAACCTAATGATAAAATATTGTTGAAGCTTTTGAGCACTATGATTATGAAAGTGGAAATGATAGAAAACCCAGAAGATAGCTTTAGGAGGATTTTTGAAAGAAGACAACTAAATATCTCCACACACTAATTTCAAGAGCGAAAGACAGGTTCCAGAAAGGGGGGAAGAAAATCTGTATAGGCACTGCCTTAGGTCACAGAGATAGGCTACGTGTCTCCATATCCATCTGTCAGGTGTTGAGAAACACAAACACAGTGGAATACGATACACATCATTTTTACTGAAGACTTGGTCACTCACTAAACATGACTTTGAGGAAACTGCTCAGACTTTTTTGAAGCTAAGTCATCACCAGTAAAATAGGGCTAAAAGTACTGTTTCAAACTGCTGGTTAAAGCAAGAATGTTGAGACACTTCAGCATACTTCCATAATTCAACACATTTACTTTTTTCCTAGCTACCAACACAAGGACTTGACAGGACATCTCAAGGCAGAGAATGTGCCACTTCTTTGGTCAACCAGAATCTGTTATGTGATAGAAATACTTGCATCTGGCTTCCCTATTGAAAGTCTTCCCCACTTTCTATTATCTCTTCTGTATTTTGTTTGTATTTTGGAGTTTCTTATATAAGAGAAACCATTCAACACGGGAAAGAGAATAAGAGACAGACATAGGGAGGGGAAAAGGCGGAAAAAGCATTTTGAAAGGGGAAAGAAAAAATGGAAATAGAGCTTTATCAAATGGAAAGAGGGTTGAGAGTTGGAAGGAGCCAGGAGAGATGGGAGGGGACGTGGACAAAAAAATAATTAAGAGTTGTTAGGTACATACACAAAATCCCCAAAATAAATGTATTACAGTTACGTACTAATAGAAAAGAAAAACTAAATTTAAAATTTTCAGGAAATAAAATGAAGTAATGATAAAAAAGAAAGAAAAAGAAAAGAAAGGAAGGAATGAAGGAAGGAAGGAAAAGAGAAAGAAGGAAAGAAAGAAAGAAAGAAAGAAAAAGGAAAGAAGGAAGGAAGAAGGAAAGAAAGAAAAAGAAAGAAAGAAAGAAAGAAAGAAAAAAGAAAGAAAGAAAGAAAGAAAAAAAGAAAGAAAGAAAGAAAAGAAGAAAGAAAGAAAGAGAGAGAGAAAGGCAGGCAGACAGCCAAGGCAGGTGAAGTGTAACAGTTGTGTCCCCTTGAGTAGGAAACACTCAAATAAATAGGATCAGCATGATTTTGAGTGTGGCCAAAGGGATTCACTGGAGGTAGATGACCCACCCTGGATATGACAGCAGCACATCCAGGCTCGTGGCCTGAATGAAATACAATTTTGGAGGAGCTCCAGTCCTCACTTTCACCCTGGACTTTGCAGAGCCTTCTGATCCAGACTCACATGGAACACTGCAGTGAGCTCCAGGCCTTCAACTGGATCCTTGGAATCTCCAGCACACAAACAGTCCTTTTGCACTCTTTCAAACCTGACTCTGCAGGCAACCATTGTAACTCTATCTTGTAAATTCTTATGTATCTGTATATCTTGCACTAAATGTGTTTCTCCAGTAAGCACGGACTAATATATACAGTAATGATCGTATCTTCGCAGTAAATAAGAAAACTCCAGCTAGTCACTTCTTAAGGATGATGAGAGCTGAATTTTTTCAGTCTATGTATTTCACCAACATTACCTTGCTAGTAATGTGCAAGAAATAATTCGGATTTCAAATCTGTAAAGATGTAACAAAAATTTAGAATCATTCAGAATTCACAGTAATTTCTAAAATATAGCTGACTTAACAAGTGTACAGCATCAAAGAAGAAAAATAATTAAATCAAAGAAATAAAAAGTATCTGAATTCTTGATCTTTAGTTCCTGAAGCAGAGGTGTAATTAGTAAAACACCCAAAATGAGATATGATTTGGTGTGACGCATATACATACACAAGATATAAGCTAATTGAATGGTGTGTTTGTGAGCGTATACAGTGGCCTGGTATTTATAATGATAACGCAATCCAATACCACAGGTAGAGCGAACAAAATAGCACTTTCACTGTATCTCAAAACCAATGCAGAACTATGTCAAAAAATAGAATACCTAATTATTATTTTATAACATAATGTCCCCTTTTTCCTAAATGCCAATTCCTTACATTAACATAACCTATTGGTAGTTAATTTTTAAGAAAATAGAGCAATACCTTGCCTTTCTAAAACTGTATAGATTTGCAAATCTAATTTCTGCCCTATTTTCTAAATAGCTGTAAGCAGAATCATGAAAATTATAGAACAACACAATCTTCCTCCACTTTATCTTGATATGTAGTCCATATTTTGTCACCCAAAATGAAATATAATATCTTGCCTTCATGCACAGTTCATCATATAAAAGTTAATCTATTTGAATAACTAGCCAAAGAAAGTCAGCTAAGCAATAAAAGTCAAGTCAACAATGTATCTACATCCCATCCCTATGTAAATGCATTGAAATAGGAGAATTTAAATTTCTATTGGGAAGGAATCAGTCATAGAATTTACAGTCCTACTTTGGTTAATATTTGTGCTAGGCAAAATGCATATATGAAATATTGTTAAAAGTCTTAAAGTTGTTTTTCAGCTCCCAGTAGTTGAGCTTCTGTGCTTTACTAAAGAATTTGAAAACAAATGTTAGTATTTCTATATCTTAGAATTCCAGTGCTGAGCTTCTAATTTATTTGGCAGTATTTCTATTGATTTGCAAGGTTTTCAGCTGTGAAAGTTTAAATTTCATTCTTTCATTTGGAAGACAATAGTTAATGCTTAATTGAACTAAATTAGTCTTTAATCAACTTTTAGTGGTTAGAGATACATTTTAGAAGTAGAGCACTTTTGTGAGTCCTTGGTTTAAGATTCCTAACCCTGCAAAAACAAAACAAAACAAAACAAGACAAAACCAACTTTAAAGTGTTAGCTGTTTTGTAAGAGAAAATGCCCCGTCTCCAGTTTGTTAGTTGCCAGGTAATAGTTCTGGTTACAGTGCCTGTTTCTTAGAAATGGCTGGTCACTGTGACGCATAGCTGGTCACTATGATGCAGATTGTAAGAACCAACCTCCTATTGACAAGCCATTGTACCTCTGTACTTCTTGCTTGCTTGTCCCATATAAGTCCTAGACCACCAGAAATCAGGGCCTGATATTTTAGAATGATTCCAATCAGTGCCCATTGATGTAAATAAATCTGCCTCTAAATCCTGTTTCTGTTTTCCATTGCAGTTTCTCAGGGAAAATCTACGCTAATCTCCTTTCTATCACCATCTTTCATTACCTTAGGAAAAATAAAGCAGTTGTTCCTACTTCATGATTTTTCATAAAACTTTAGGCATATCTACAATGGACAAATGCTTCTGGAAGGATATTTATCTTAATTAAGGATTTTAGGAATGAAAAAGAAAGGAAATTTGCCTCATTTTTAGCTAAATAAAAATGGTACATAACATAATATTAAATATCATAAGATATTTGAAATAAGTACAATGTCCATTTTCGGTTCATATAATTTTGATGGCACTATGAAATGATGAGAAATTTCAAATTGCTTATTGTTCTTTACAAATAAATAGAAACACAATTGATCAAAACTCTTCATAACTGACACTTTCTTACACCACCAACAGATTGAGAACCATTTACCAAAAATCTTGAGGTGACCTGAAATGTAAAATAAGAAACAATTTTACTTTGGGAAATCCAAGAACAGTTTTCAGTATATTTCAAAACAAAGTTACCATTTCTTACTAAGTTTTGTTGATATTTTATGTACCTATCAATGTAAGGACTACTTTCTAGGGTGCAATCTAAAACCACTCAATGTAATTCTCTTTCTGTCCCAGTAACTACCTTCACTCCATGCTTTCTGTATTACCTTTCACCATGTTCCTTACAAAGTTTGAAATTTTGCCCAATATTGACATAATTTTTTATTTTTGTTATTTTTTCCACTTTACTTGAACATTACTTCTTCCAAATTTCATGGAAATTGCTAACCCTATTTTCACCTATATATTTGCTTTAATATAAAAATCTTCAGGTGGCAAAGTGATAAAAGAAGGAAAGCGTCCTAGCTTTAGGGTTGAGATCCTTAAAGCTATTACTTAGGTAATGAGTCCTTAGTTTGGCATACATTAGAATCATAAGGTGTGGGATTGGGTCTTTAAAAAATAGCAATGCTTTGCCTCCATCATGAGCATTTGACATCATTTGTCTGTGATGCAACCTGTTTTTTTTTGTTTGTTTGTTTGTTTTTTATGCAGGTGGTTTTATTTTGCAGCAAAGTTTTGAAACCACTGACTTTAACTACAGATTGATAGACTTTGGAAAAGCCTAAAAAGAAACTCTTCCCATTCTTTCTTTACCAAAAGGAAATTTTATAAATGATGATTACTTGCAAATCTCCTTTCTACCCTCACCTCTCTTAACCTTAAGAAAAATGAGACAGTTGCCTCTCTCTTAAGATTTTCTATAAAGCTTTAGATGTATCTACAATGGAAGGGTGTTCTGGAAAGGATATTCATCTTAATTATGTTAATCTTCCTTAGCCAAGAAATGGAAAGTTGAGATCATCCCTCTGGATCAACTAAGATTTGTTTATCACTGCCATAAAATTGTTTTTGAGTAATCTGAATACATTCATGGGATTTGTAAAAATTCATGAAATAACAATATATCTTCCTTTAGGACATTCTATACCACATAGAACATTGAAACCTAAGACTTTCTTTTCAGAATGTTATCATTAAAAATTCTAAGTGATTCTAACTTGTAAGTGCACCAATATAACTGCAATAGTCATCATGATGTTGATGCTTTATGGAAAACATTGTGGGGTGCATTCCTTCAACATGAATTTCAAATAGATCAGAATTTTCAGAAAAATAATGGAAGCACCTTGGAATATTTTTATAAGACAAAATACAGAGAATACTTATAAAGTTTGATTGACTTTTATTCATGTCACTGAAGTGAATAAATATGTTTAAGCCCATTTTACTTCCACTGAAAATTAGACAAAAGATTTAGTCATTTCCAGAGATTTCTTAGTGTTGAAATTACTTTTTGATAGCTAATATTTTAAATATTATAAGCTTTCTTTAGAGATACATGATCAAAAATGCATATTTATATATTATAACAGGAGTTCTAGATCATATATCTATTTTCCTTCTTTCCTTAATGTTAATTACATATCATTTAAAAATGTGTTTGAGTATTCAATAGTCAAAGTAATAATAATGTTCTGTTAATAATAATATTAGTGATAAGCATAAACAGAATGCAATGTGTTTTCAGAATGTGCTAAAAAAGGCATGTGAGTTATTTCAATTATGTTTTCTAAGTCTCAGTAAATTGAGAATTATTGTTATGCCCATTTTTAGATTTGGAGATAGGATTAGAATAGTCAAATAATTTACCCAGTTTGGAGAAAAAACTGTAAATGCCAGGATTCAAACTACAGTAGATTTTTTCTAAAATCTGTGCTTGACAGGAAGTAATGAAGTGAACACTAGATTTTTGCCAAGCATGTCATATCTAAACATCCTGGAAAGCTTAAAATCCAGTCACGCTTTAAAGGCCAATGTAATATGATAAAGTATCTATTTAGGAACATGAATGAATATTGATTTTATTTTATTGTTAGCTAAATAATTTGTGTCATTCACTTGGTGTCTACGTTCTTATATATTTGGATTGACAATTCACTAAGATTAATTGTTTTTAGTACACATTCCTATATCTATTTCAAGTAGTAAAAAGTATTGGAATCAACCATTTGGATATAATTTAGTGAGGCTTTCTTTTTTAAAAACTACATGGACTTACAGATTTAAAATGTAGAACATTCTTTTTTCATGTGGAATATTATGTATCATACCTGTCCCTGCCCCACTCCATGCTATCTGATAACCAATCAAAGATCAAGGGCCAGGCTCCTTAGCACATCAAACTCTAATGGCTTCACCATTATTTATGTTTCCTTTCAAGGTTTGTCAATATATAATCCTTAAAGTTTTCCTAGTGGCTGCACTCACAAGGTGATAAGCTCCTATGTTCTGAGGCAATGCCTTAAACCCAACAGTTCCTCTTATAAATTATTATCATCTGCTAATTGCAAATAAAAATTAACATACTTCTTAGATGAAATGTCTAATAAGATGAATGTCTATACATTACAAGAGCTACTCTTTGAAACTGAATACAGACATCCCTTGTTTAATGAACAAGTCACGTTCCTGCAATTGGGTCATTAAATGGATTTGTCACCAGATGAGGTCTTGTATGTAGTGTATACATTATCATACTCAGAACAAAAAAATGGTCAAAGGAAACTCCCACTTATTGACTTTGCTTTTATTTTCACAAATCTTACGTGCAGCACTGTTAATATATAAAAGAATGCAAAATTACAATACTGCACTATACTGTACAATCAGCTAAAATTACAGCACTGCACATAAAGGAAGTCACCATAAGGTCACAATGCTACTCACCTTCCGGTGTCATAAGTCCTGTGTTGTAAGTTCAAGCAGCAAGTGGTTTAGTCTGAATAGCATGCCTCTATTGTCAGTATGAGTAGTCATTAAAGAGGTAGTTAATTAATCTGTGCACTGCATTTTCATTATACTTTGGAAAACCATATCAGAAGCATTCATAAGGATGAAAAAAATGATAAGGATAAAATCTGTTCCAATTCAGAGAGGATGCTGAGATAGTTGAGGGTCCAGAAAATAAAAATACACACAACTTCATTATTTAGGAACACAAAAGACAGGTTGTTGCTTTTTTTAAAGCATACTTTTTTTAAAAGCAGACTTTTTGACAAGGGAATAAAATAGTATATCAATAATATAGCTAAACTTTGAAGGACATTTAATTGCTGACACCATTATATAATATCCATTTGTAAAGGAGGCTCATTATTAGATTCAATATGTGGCTTCTGCTTATTTATTATGATAATTCTTTGAGGAAGATACTAACATTTTGTCTTCAGATGAGAACCAGAAATTCCGAAGAAATTCTGTTATATATTCTGAGTCAAACTGCTGTGTGGCTATAGCTGACTATGAAACTTTAAGCCCTTACTTGCATGGTATGCGTGACAGTTCAACTGGGTGAGCAGTTTGATTACTCTGGGGCCAGCTCTGGGGCTGAGTAAAGCACAAACCCAGTTCTTGATGTCTATGGTTGGGGCGCAGAGGTTGACCGTGGGCTCTATAGCTGGTCCCTGGAACCTTCCTCTCTGGCTCTATTGTTGTGTTATGCTTCCTGGCCTCCACAAAGTGAGCAGAACTTTCCACTAACCGCTTCTCCCCCAATGTTTCTGCTTTTGCCAGGTAGATAATGGACTGAATCTTCTGAAACCGTGAGCCAATTTAACTTTTCCTTTGATGTATGGGTGTTTTGTGTTGGATACCAATGATGGGAAATCTACTACTGTACATCACAGTAACAACAATCATTTGCTTAAACAGAGCATACCTGCAATCCTAACACTCATTCAAGCCTCGCCTGAGAAATTCAGTGACATAGAGAGGCCTTGTCTCAAAAGAAAAATTTAAAAGGGCTGTGGATGTTGCTCAGTGCTAAGAACACATATTCAATCCTTGGTAGCCTCAAAACAAAACCAAACAAAACAAGCATCTGTTTATTTCTGCCTTTTTGACTCTGTATTATCATCTACTTAGCAGGAAAATACAAATGTATATTTCTAGCAGGAGAAACACAGATACATAAATTCCTTGAATTTTACCATAAATGCTTTTTTGAACCATAGAATAACAACATCCTATGTTCTCCATAAAAAGTAAGATGTGATTTCATTCAAAAGGATGTTTGTTTAAGGATTGTCTAGTAGCAGGTTCATTTTTGAGAAAATCACATCCAATTAGAAAAATAGTAAGGTTTTAAAACACTAATGAAGCATAATATGAGTATCTTATAATTCTTATATTTTTACAATTTTAAGAGAAATATTTCATAACATGAAAACACTTTTAAATGTAAATAATAACAACTATCTTCTCAGTACATGTTATAAAAGTATTCTAAATTTAGTTTTCAAGTGCTGGGTACGTAGTTCTTGTGTTTTTTTTAAAGCATAATTTTCATAAAATATGAGAAAAAGTTGCAAACAATTTAAAGGAACTTAGAAAGTAAAAACACTACAGTAGTTTTGCAGTCATATATCAACAGAGCTAAGAATGATTTTATTAGTGCTCCACAGTATAGCAGAGTAACTGGGTCCAGAATGTTGTCTGCTAATGATCCAAGACTGAAATTCTCAAGAAACATGACCCAAAAGCTGTGTAGTTCTGTCTCTTTTGCCATACTGTGAAGAGCAATTGTACCTCTAAGTACTCACCGATGGTCTTTAAAATTATTATTTAGCTGGGTATTGTGGCGCATGCCAGTAATCCAGGCACTCTGGCAGGCTGAGCAGGGAGAATCAAAATTTCAGACACATCCTGGGCAATTTTGAAATTCAGTGAGATCTTGTGCAAGATATAAAATAAAATAAAATAAAATAAAATAAGGCTCAGGTCAGTGTGGGAAACTGAGGGAAGAGGACAGCAAATCTGAGCATAGCATGGGCTGTTTCTTAGCAAGACTTGTCTCCTGTCTAAAATAAGAAAGGGTTGAGGACAGCTCAGTGCGAAGACTCTGGGTTCAATCAGTGTGGGGAAAGGATGGAAATAAAAGCACTGGGAATGTGACAACCCTAGATTCAGTTCCCAGTACTGAAAAGACAGAGAGAGAGAGAGACAGAGAGAGAGAGAGAGAGAGAGACAGAGAGAGATCGAACTTCCTTTATGATTTCAGTTGAGATTTAAACCAAGTGTGCAGGTGGTGGCCCATGCCTGTAACCTTAACTATATGGGAGACTGAGGCATGAAGATCACCAACTCAAAGCCAGTCTGGGCAACTCAGCAAGACTATTTCAAAATAAAAAAGAAAAGGGATTGAGGATGTAGCATAATGGTGGAGCACCACTGGATTCAATCCCAAATACTGAATAAAAATAAAACATGTAGTTTCAAAAAGAGTAGTACCAGTCAGGTATGGAGGTACATGCCTACAATCCCAGCACTCAGGAAGCTGAGGCAGGAGGATCACAGTGAGATCAGTGTTAGCCTGGGCTACATAGAGAGTTTAAAGCCAGCCTGAACTACATAGCAAGACCCTGTTTCATAAAATTTAAAAAAAAAAAAGAGTAGCTAAAAAGGCTTAACTTCTAGTCCTACCCCCAGTTTCAGTAATGAATCTGGCAACCTTTAAAAATGGCCCTACCTTCTTCAACTGTTAACTGAAGACTTGAACTGACTCATCGGCTTTCGGATGTTAGTGAGTACAGCATTGCAATCCCTAGAAGAGCTGGTTAAAGCTCCACTCCATCCCTAGAGTTTCTACTTCACTGGATTTAAGGTTGAGTGAAGGAACTGATACTGCTAACAGACTCTCAAGTACTTCTCTGTGCTTGGTCTAGGGACAACGCTTTGAGAACTACTGAATTAGATGATCACTGAGGTTGGTACTGCATCATTTTTCCATATTAAGATTTCAAGTAATCCTCCAATTTATCTTCCAGTAATACACCTAATACTTATGCTTTACTGTTTGTATTACACTCTTAAGAGCATAAGTGTATCCTTATACCAGCAGGAGCAAAACACCCAAAAGGAGGCTTCAGTCTTTTCTAACATCTTTTTAAGAAAAAAGAAACCAAAACCTAACTTACTACCTATTATATTTATTTTCAATGCTACCAGAAATGAAGACATAGAAATTAAATGATTTCCTCAAAAGCATGTTAAAGGGGGAAAAAAAATAAACACCTGAGTTTGATCTAAGTTCTTTTCTCCCAGGTCACACGTTATGCTTTACCCAAAGCTCACTTTAGAGATGTGCCTGATATCATATCTTTTACTAAGGAAATATTTTGAAATTATTTTGGTATCTGTCTATGCTGCAGACATGAATAGATTCAAATCTGAATCATCACAACAATCTCAAGGTGCAATTTTTCTGTGCAATAGTGTGAACACAATGTTACCTACAGTCAGGATAATTATTATCACAGCCCAGCATAGTAGTTTGAATGTGTATCTGATGTGTCAGCTGTGATATGAGTTCTGGGTATACATATCAGTTCTATAATGCTTTTTTTTTCCTTTCAAAGAGACAAGTTCAACAAGAGCTCTTTAGCAGTCATGAGGCTGGGACAAGGTTATACAGTTGCCTGATATCTCAGGTGCTCTCCTGTCACCCAGCTCTTACTGCAATACTTAGCAAATAATTGTCAGCAAAGAGCCAGAGGAGGAATCCAAGGGCAGACTCATGTTTGAGAAGGCTATTCTCTTGCAGCAGCTTCCGGGCTCAATGCTATGGTCAGTTTCATAATGACAGATCCAAATTTGTCTTTCCATATGGGGAGGTTACTATGAAAATATTACACACGTGCTCTTTCCTCACTTTTATAATCAATCAACACAAATTACTGGTATTTGAATTTAGGCCATGCCTTTCTTTCATAGGGAAAGCAGGAATAATTTAAGATATGTTTACATCAGGTTAAAAGTCTTTTTTATTTTCTAATATTGCAAGACAAGTGCGAGATTTTCCCTGCTCTGTTCTTACATCCTGGGCAGGCCGAGTCAGCAGGGCAGGGTAGTTAGCTGTGCTATTCTCCAAGGAAGTCAGAAAGTAAGAAAGCCATGTTCCTATAACAACAGTTTTTGTGTTGTCCTTGATTTAACATTTTAGTTCTCTACACTGGCTCCTAGTACTGGCTTACATTTTTATTCTTGCAGTTTGATAATTGTGGTGTTCCATCTTATCTTTGACATAAATTTTTCTCTTCCAGGAAATTAGTGAAAGTTATTGTTATAATTAATCCTACAATAAAAATTGAAAAATAAAAATTATTTTGCTGATGGTTTTAGACACTAGCTTACAGGATGGGAGAGTGAGACTTATAGGTTTCAGTTGTCCTACTATTGCCAATAGATTCTAACCTCTGAATGGCTGCAAGAATAGTAAGGAGCCAAGACAAATGACAGTTGGACTCTTACTCAGTGTCACAATATATTCTGTTAGATTATCATAGCACAAAAAAGAATACATTGAGACTTTTTGGAAATGTT
This sequence comes from Dasyprocta punctata, assembly GCA_004363535.1. Classification (NCBI taxonomy): domain Eukaryota; kingdom Metazoa; phylum Chordata; class Mammalia; order Rodentia; family Dasyproctidae; genus Dasyprocta; species Dasyprocta punctata. The sequence goes on along the minus strand of RJWM01009648.1, from coordinate 43,305 downwards.
ATTGCAGAATACACTTATACTAAACAAAACAGAGAACCGGGAGAATTTTGCATATGTTCATTAATGTACATGCTAAAACAGTTAGGAAATTATTACATAACACATATCAAAAGGTAAATCCAGCCATGTGTATGTATGCATATATGTATGTCTTTTGTGCTTTTTATTGCAGTAGGAAAATAACCCAGCTCTGAAATATTGTTGGAGTATTCTTTTTAAATATTCTCATTTAAGAGGATAGGCATTCAGTCTATAAATTCAAATAAAACATTTGACTCAAATGTTTGACTCTTCTTTGAGGATGCCTGATTGTTTTGGTCTCAAATGATGTATTATGAAGATACAGGTGAGGGAGAAGCCAAGGGCACACCATATGTTCACTGTCATATTCTTAGAGAGGAAACTTAAACCCCTTTTATCTATCAGATCATGATGGGCATTGTGATACTGCTTTGAATAAAAAAACATTTTTAAAAGTCTTTCAGTTTTGTGGATTGAAACCTTTTTTAATAAAGATCATTTACAATACTGTTTTAAAATGTACGGCAATAAGGATTACTTGATGTTGGATCTGAAGAATCTTCAGTAACAATTTCATATAAATAGAATGGTAATCCTTTCCTAACATAGCAATAAATGAAAACAAAAGTGTTCATTTTATCTTGTTTCAGTAATCAGACTACTTAGTAAATAATATCATGAAACATTTTATAAAAGATATTTTAAAAGAGTCAACATAGATCCAGCAATTTTATTTTTTAACATCAGAAGGATAATTGTTTTTGTAACAAGGTATTAATTCAGGAGACTTTACAAATCTTTATTTCAACTTTCTTAATAGGAAATAATGTCATTATAAAGAAAAACTCATAGTTTTCCCTTTTTTATGTTGGTTAATATAAGTCAAAGAAATGGTTACAATAATGCCATAGGCGAGGTTTATTATGATCTATATTAAAAGCATAGAGGCTGCATTTTAGATCTTCTTGTTTATAAGCATAGCATATTTAATCATTATCTTGGACTGTCTTGTGCCTGATTACTTAATTAAACCCAGGGATAATGCACTGGGCAGGAAAGCATGCACTGAGAAATTTCTAACCGCAGTTATTTAAGCACAATCTGAAAACATCTAGCCCAAAGGTAAGTTGCTATTTTCATCAGTTGCCAGGGCCCAGGGAATCAGATGTGTACTTCGTAATTGAATTGGTTTTTCCCACTTCTAACTGGAAACAAAACAGAAGGGTGCCATAAATTTGAATAAGTAGAACATAGTGTTCTCAACATACTGTAATCAAAAGTGGGGATTTCAGTGTTTCTCTGCGTGTGTATGAAAGAGAGAAAATGTGTGTGTTGTGAGGTCAGAATAGGATCTTTTCCAACTTGATCAACAAAAAATGGACATCGAGTTTGAGCAGATAAAGCACGGACATCCTTAACTGTGATTGAAATGCTGAGAAAGTCTGCTCCAATTTTCTATCACTGTATACTTTGTTGCTATTTAAAACTCTTATCAAGTCTAACAAAGAGTAAATGACTAATGATTACTTTTAAAAAGTCCTTTGGGGGAACATAAAGCATTTAGTTAATAGATAAAAATGTATATGTGATTCATTACATAAAGCCTTCTACTGAACAACTTCTCACGTAGTGAAACCACAGAGTGCAAGGGTAGTGATGTAGTATTCCTAGGCTATGGACGAGGGAAGGTGAGGGCATAGAAATAATTCCCCAGTATTAGAAAACTCAAAGTTTTCTGTAAGTACTCCAGTTTCCCTGATGAGGAGCCTTTGGAGGTATCCTTCCCTGACACCTGTCAATTGTATGATCATCATTTACTTTCTCATTCTCCTGGCTAAAACTACTGTCATACCTAGAAAAGCAGAAATTATGTAGGCAAAATTTGGAAAATGTCAATGATAATTTTGAGTCCTATTAATCACTAAAGCCATAGGCCATTTCTTTCTTACTTCCTTTTTTTTTTTTTTAAAGATAGGCTCTTTCTGTGTAGCCCGGACTCAAATTCACAAAGATCCTCCTGCCTCAGTCTCCCAAATGCTAGGATAACAGGTATGTGCATCCATGCCCAGTCCATGGGACCATTGCTATCCCTGTTAATGATGACAGTGAATTCCTCTGTTAACTAATTTGATTTGAATTTCTATCAATTTCTGCTAGGAATTGGAATCATTTGTCTTCAATAAAATATTTAGATTTCTCTGGCAGAGAGGTAATATTTTTTAGTGTTTAAAATTTTACCCTCAAACTAAGCTGTTCGAATTCATATCACATATATGTCTTCTGCTGGTTCTAAGAATTTGTACAATCACTTTGGTTCCCAGTTTGATGTAGATGAAATCCATAATGGCACTGAATTATGCCATTTTAAGGTTATGACTCCATGAGATTTTTAAAGTATAACATAAGTTAATTCTTATAAATAACTTAGAATATACCTGGAACATATTTAATTATCAGTAATTTAACTTGTAATGCCTCATTTCAAGTCATAATTATGAAGGATTTCTGACACAGCTCATGTTTCCAACTGTCATCTTGTGTTCGCGTTGTGTACCAATGATTTATTGAAAACCTACTATATGCACGAAGGCCCTATTATAATCTGGGCTATAAAATGCATGCAAGTTCACATAGACTTCATATTTTAGTAGACAGATGCAGAGAACAAACAAAATGACTAAATAAAATATATCATTTGTTAGATGTTGATAAATGCTTGAAGAAGAAAAAAAAAGGATAGAAAAGGAACAGAAGACGTAGTCCTCATTAAAGGACTGGACACGTGTATCAGTTTTAAGTAGGGATGTTGGAGAAGTTCCCAGAGCAAGGGCAGAATTCACACAACTTCCTTGTGAAGGTGAAGGAGCCGGAGCAGCCAGGAAGAGGAATTCCAGGCAGAGAATATGCAGAGCTCTTAGGTGGAAACAAGATTGACACATTTGAGAAGCATAAGGAAGAACAAGAAATCTGTAAGGCAACAGAGGATGCAGATAAAGTGAATCCTCCTGGATGATTTTAACAGTTTTGATTTCATTTTCAGTGGGATGGCGAAGCAGTGGAGGGTTTGAGTAGAGAAATGTGATCTGATGCACAGAAACATGGTTACTAAGGCTACTTGGTGGAGAGAAAAATCAAGGAAAGGATCAAGTCGAGAATTATATTAGAGCAGGATTCACCAGCAGCCTGAAACCTGCTGTATGCTTAGTACAGGACATGCTGACAAGTTCACAAAAGGCACCGCATGTAGGTCCCAGTGTGTCCCTGTTCCCCCTCTGTCACATATGAGCAAAACTCTACTTTGAATTGCTCTGCTGTGTTTGTCAGTATTGCTCATAAACCTCACAGCTTTTGTATTTCGTGTTTCTTTGTTCAAGAATCAGAGTTCTTTTACCGAAGTGCAAAGTGGGTGCGTGTAGCCATATTGCCTGCTTTAGGTGTGGAATGGAACTACCCATAGGAGACAGCATATTCCAAGGGACTAGATTTGGTATATTCTGTCTCGCCTCTTGCTAATACTGCAACCCTTCCTGTAATCCCAGTATAGAGAGGCTGAGGCAGATAGATTGCCGTGAGTTTGATGCCAGCCTACAATACATAAGTGAGCTTGAGGCCAGCCTGAACTATATAGTGAGACACTGCCTCAAGGAAAAAAAAAAAAAAAAGATCCTCAAAAATTAAACTAAATTTTAAAAAATTGCAGTATTTTTCCCTGATGTGTGTGTTGTCAATTTTTAACCACCTCAAATCATTAGTCTGAGTGGTTATTTATCTGCCTTTTTTTCCACCAGTACTGGGGTGTCTTAATTACTTTTTCATTACCAGAACAAAATACCAGACAATCTCAAGCACAGGAGAAGAGGTTTGTTTTGGCTCACAGTTTGTGGAGATTTCAGTTCAGCAAGCAGTTTGCAAGCCGGAGGAGCATGGCAGAAAAGAAACAGTTCATGGCATGTAGGCAGGAAGCTGCAAGGGACCAAGGGAAGAGGAGGGCTATATACCATTCAAGGCCATGCCTAAAGTAACTCATCTCTTCCCACCAGGCTTAAGCTTTCAACTTCATATCCAGCTATACACTCATCAGTTCACTAAACAGTATCACATATCCATGGCCCAGTCACTTTTCCAAAGTTTCACCCATGAGTACATGACACTTTGTGGGGGTATCTTGATATAAACCATAGTGTGGGGATTGAGAAAAGAGTCTTTGAACTGAATTACATCCCCAGTTCTTTTTATTCCTTTACTTTGTTTCAGGGTCTCCTTCAATTACTGAGTTGCTTGGCTAGGCTAGAACTTGTCGTCCTCTTCCCTCAGCCTCATGGAGTGCTGGGAATACAGGTGTATGTCACCACATCAGGAATTATGTGTCTTTAGACCTTGGTCACACTCATGCTATATTGTATACTGCAATACAGCTTGACCACCCAATGAAGTAAATGTTTTCCCATTGGGAGATAAAGTATGTTGAAGATCACTTTAGTAATAGTGATGGAGTTGGTAAAAAGGAGATAATGAATATGATTGAAAAGTAGAGATAATTTATACTGATTCAAAGTAGGATGTGAGCAAAAAAAGTAGAGCAGGAAACAGTGGCACCCAGGACTAAGTTACTGGAAAAGAAAAAGTACCTATTCACATGTGAAAGATTGGAAAAGGAAAAAAAAAATGAAACTTGTCTTAGTTACTTTTCTCACTGCTGAGACAAAATACCCAACATGCAAAGTTAAAGGAGGAAAGGTTTATTTAGCTCACAGTTTGTAGAGGTTTCAGTTCATACTTGACTGACTCCAAAGCAGGGTGGTATAGCAGAGGTATGTCACAGAAGACAAGCAGAAGCAGCAATAACAATAAGCAACATGCAACAAGCCTTTTTTTGTCCCTTATATCTTATCCAGACTACTCACTTTTATGATGGGTAGAATGCACACACTTAATTTTTGCATTGCACACTTGGTTCCAACGTCACACATCCTAGATCCAGCCACCTATAAAAAGGTCTATCCTATGACTTCTTGAGGCCCATTGGTGGATTCCCAGGGAAAACGTCTAGACACAAGCCATAACAGAGTCAGTTAAAAAAAGTAGTAGTTGTGGATGTTAACTTTGTGGAATAATTAGATGTCCAAGTGGAGGAGATAAGAAGTAGTTAAGTTTGGAGTATAGGACAGACTGAGACAGCAAAGTAAACTCACAGGTTAGCAGCATGTGAATGGCAAAGAAAGTCATGAAACTGAAGGAGATAACTAGGAATGAGTTTCCATAAAGAAACGGGCCAAGAACAACTTGGAGACCTTCCAAAGTCCAGAGCGAAGAGAAACAACCCAGGGAGAACAGGAAGAAACAGATACTGAGATAGAGACAACTGGAAGGGAATATTTTTCTAGAACACAAAGACAAAGAAACTTCTTGCAGGTAGAAGTGATTAACTCTGTTGAATGTCACTGAGGTGAGGGTTGAAGCCTGGGAATCCACCAATGGGCCTCAGAAGGAGTAGTGTTTTCAGAATGAGGTTGAAATACTTATTGGAGTTGTTTCAAGAAAGAATAAAAAAAAAAAAAAAAAAAACGGGAGATAGTGAGTACTGAAGTTAGGCTTCTTCCTTGAAATTTACATCTTAATCTTCTGAAAAGGTTTACTTTTATGAGACACTTTACTAAATGTAAAACTTATATGGCAATTAATTTAATAAATTCCTACTTAACCTCTAATGAAACATCTGTGCCTTTTTGTCCAGTATGATGATTGAGATGTATGGCATGCAGTAAAATTATTAATAATGTTATCATTTTGAATGTGAATCTACTTTTTGATTCACACCATTAAATAACTTTCTAATCTGTAAGTCAAAATGTCAACCAGTACCTTGGACCATGTCCTAAGGATACTTGTGTGTAAAGAAGAACATTCCTTTGCTAGTTTATTATTCTTTAGCATTAGTGCTAGCTTGGCCCATCTCAGTGTCTGTAGTAAATTGCTTTCCACCAAGAATTTGCAAATAATTCAGTTGGAGGATTTCTAACCATATGTAAGTATTTTTTATTGTATTAAATCCTGGCCAGAATCCATGAGTTCTGGAACTGTATTGCTTTATAGATTTTGAATTGTTTGTCACAGAAAGTAGGAAAAAAATCCAATTTTTATCTTTGCTTCTGGGTTTCCATTTCATTTGGCAATGCTAGTGCTTCAATAGAATACAAGATATCTGACACTGGTTCATGGCTGAAATTGAGCCATTGTTGAGCAATTTTTATACTACATATTCAAATTCCTGAGTCCAGTGAATCACCAGAAAGATGAATAAAGTTTGGCTATTTATTCTGGGCAAGGTGTTCCTAGTAATCTACTTGGTTTTGACTTCTGTACAAGCAGATGGGTTTCAATACCATATGAAAAACAAACTCTGTAATTTGGGAATGAATATTTACTTTTTTCTCTAAATTGCTCCATGTAAGCATTGAAGTTTTTCACTTACAGTAACTAGTGAGAGTGGATAAATTTATGATTACATAGGCTATGAAGATTTTCAAATTTTTTTTTACCTTTGTTTGTGTTAAGAATTGAACTCAAGGCTTTGCAAATGCTAGGCAGACACTTTATTCCTCAGCTACATTACCAGCCCCAAGTTAGAGAATTTTAAAATAGATATAAATGTCTGATGATCTCAAATGATATGATAACTTTACTATTTAATTCAAGGATAATTTAAATACATAAGTTAGTATTGTGGCACAATAATCTTAAGCTATCATATTTCAATTCTGTTACTAAAGTAGAGATATGCATAAAAATACTGAAAATGTGTTAGATATTGGGAGTAGAAAAAGAATTAATTCGTGTGAAATTTTTCAGAAATCTATATAATTTTAGGTGTTAGTTTGCTGTGGCTGCCATAGTAAATATCGCACATTAAGTGAATTAAGCAACAAAAACGTATTTTCTCATAGTTTTGAAAGCTGGAAGTCCTAAATGCAGAGGATAGAAAGTTGGTTTCTCCTGACATCTCCATTCTAGACTGACTTTTCCCTTTTTAATTTTTTTCACATGATTTTCACTCTTCCTGAAGCCTCACATGAAAGATCCCATCCCACTATCCTTGTGGTTCTTTGGTGCTGGGGTTACTTGTTTTATTAACAGACAACAGACTTGTTTTCAGAAACCCTTTTAAGACCACTGTCTAATCTATGACTGTTGATTTTTAATAAAAATAGATTATGTATCTAGGTAGTTGGCCATAGGTAAACTGCAAATACTGACAATTGCTAAAAAACAAATGGTGCAGTAATGTGCCCCCATGCAGTCCCTCTTCTCATTTCTCATCAAGCCTTTACGATGTCCAGTCACTCCATAGCAGTGAAGCAGTAAGGTGCTAGTTCGAGTTTCTGTTAATGCAGCAGGACTTAATTTCCTTATTTTTGACTTACTTATGAAGTTATGCACACCTGGAAATTCTAGCAAATCATCTTGGTGCCCCTTTGGATAGTGGTAATCATTTGTGACATGTAAGCAAGAAGTGCACAAGAACATAATGGGTGTGCAGACCATATGAAGAAGGATTCTCTGAGAGATTTTGCTCACCGTTATCTGCCAACTGCTGATATCAAGTGAAACACATATAATTCTGATAGTACTACCTTTAGTTCTAAGTCAGATAACTGTTAGCACAACAAATTAAATATTCTTTATTGAGGGCTCAATGTGTGACAGTCTTTTTCCATATTATTATTTTTTACCCTAAAGAAAGAATTATTTTCTTCACTTCAAAGATGGTAAAATTGAAACACAAACAGTAATTAAACATATTGTTCAAAATCTCAGTCCTGAGATTCAAATTCAGGACTGATGCTGAATTTCAAATTCCACCCATTAGTCATTCTCAAAATGGAAACATATATGGCTTGCTAAAATATTGCTATAAAAATAGAAGCATGATATAATTTTTGTTCACATACTGGCTATAAGCATGTACTTATTTTTTTGTTGTTGTTGTTTTGTGGTCACTTTTTCCTACCTCACTAATTTACGCCTTACTTGTTATAGGCAGCTGCTGTTTCATGCCCTATTCATATTTCAGAAACATATTTTTATCGTGATATTGAGAACAGGTTTCTCATTAGTATTCAGGTAACAATAAGAGGAATCTACCAAACAATGCCCATGAAGGAGTCAAGGCTGTCATTACAAGCTGAGCCAGTCAATGCTGGTTGTTCATGAGCTTTTCTTTCTTCTTTCTTAAAACAAAACCAAACAAAGAAAAATCAAGGGAATCATTTAATAGAACCATCCTCTGGCTCCATGGTAACATGCTTAATGCAATGGTAGTGTCACGATGGGTTGAAACCAGAGTAGAGGGCTTGAAGGAGATTTAGAGAGCACAGAAGGTCCAGAAAACAAGTCTCTGAATCAGGTAGGGACATAGTTGACCTTCCCCACAGGGCAGTGAACTCTGTTCTTTCTTCTTGGCAAAATTTCTCAGCACTGCTATGTTCATGTTCTTGGTCCATATTAAAAATTTCCTGGAGGAAGCTCTGCTTTGACACCCTAATAGGAGCTGCCATCTGTGGCAGCTCATCAGGAATTTTCAAACGCTCAGCAACGCGTCCTCCTAGGAGCAGGGATTGTACTTTAGCTGCTGACTCCTGAAGTGTGCTTCTGCTTCAATGAATGAGGATTCTAATCCCACCCACTTGGAAATCTACCAATCATCTTTAGACAGGACAAAGGTAAATGGAATGAACACTGAATTAGGGGCAAGTAATTCACTTTCCAATAACTCTCTTTTTGACCACTTTTGAGGTTCTATATAACGTTTTGTATAGCCAGTGCTATGCACTCAACTCATTACTTCTGCTCTAGAATGTAAGTCTATGAAAGGAATACCTGAGTATGTTTAGATATGCCTATATCTTCAGCACCCTGGCACTGATTTCATTAGAACTAGTTGAAAAGTATAGCTTTACATGGATAGATGGGCAGAGGGAAATAGTTTTCCGTGTGCTGATTGATTTATTGGCATTACCCACATGATATATTATATCAAGACCTGTCCAGGAATTCCTGTAGATCTGTATGAAATTTCTCACCACGTTTGGTTTTCATCAGTTGGGTTTTTTTAAATTCTTTTTAAAATTTTGATCCAAGCCAGGCGTGGTGGCACACGCCTTTAATCCCAGCACTCGGGAGGCTGAGATAGGAGGAGCGTTGTGAGTTCGAGGCCAGCTCGGGCTACAACGCGAGTACGAGGCCGGCCTGAGCTGCATAGTGCGATCCTGCCTCAAAAACACTAAGGCCAGGAGTTTGGCACCTGTCTCACAGGCACGAGGTTGTGAGTTCAATCCCCAGTGCTGCAAAAAAATAGAATAAGATAAAATAAAATTTTGATCCAATCCTAATTCTGTGGCAAATTATATTATTCATGGTTGAGGAGTACACAATAGTGTTATATGTATACAGTGTGAAGTAACTGATTTTGAACCACTCACCTTACTAAATTGCTGCTGGTTCTTCTTTGTCCACCTATTGGTGGTTCTCTTTGTTGTTATTTATGATTTCTCTGCCTCTGGCTGATCCTGCAGGCTCTTGCTTCTTGGCTTCTCTAACCTAATATTTCTGCCTGTCTTAATAATATGACCTCTCCTTCCAGAATGCTCACTACCCAGGGCTTCCCAGGCCTTTTTATTACAAGTTGTAACTTTGAAACTCAGAGAGGAAAACAATCTTTTCCTGAAACAACCACCTTCCCGTCACTTCTCCTTGCCTAACCTTTATTTGTGTTCTTTAGGTGGAACTATGTCATGAACGCTGGGGATTTTCTTTAAAAGTAATGATGCTTGCTAATGTGAAATGCTTCCCTGGAAAGAGAGACTGACAGGTAAAGCACAACTAAAAATCCCTTGCCCAAGGTGGAAACGAAATGCACTGTGGCTTTGTCTTTGTTCTTCGAAGACATGTTCTCATTTAGCAGTCATCTAAGCAGGTACTCTGAGTGAAAAAACAGGCCTGGTTCTGTGAGGAAAACAGAGAAGCAGGTTCTATGCCATCTAGGGGGCTACAGAAGAATAATATCATTGGATACATATGACTAATAGTGGGGAAGATAATAAGATAGAAGGCATGTGTATGAGCACTGCCAATAAAGGAGGAGTTTTAGGAGCAAGGGAATTTTGAAGAAACCCAAAGATCCAAAATAAATGTTTTACCTCAGGCTGGTTTGGTTTCACTCCTGAAGAACTGCAATCATCCTGGGAGAGTTTTCATATGCTAGAAACACCCAGTGGGGCTGATTCTAAAACCTTTTATCTGTTGTATATCAAAAAAAGACACAGAAAGGTGTTTCTTTTAAAATATGTGCATTAAAATATGTGCTCTTCTAACAAATTATACTGCAAATATTTTCCTTATGTGTTTTCCTCACATCTCACCAGAGCATAAAAATCAAGGAAAATGATTTTAAAATGCATTTTTATTATTTTTTGAAGTATTGAGTATGCAAATATAGGTATAACCCAGATCACAGATTATGTCACTGATTCCCAATTGTCCTTTTTTACTTTTTTCTTTCCTTCTTTTCTTTTTTTCTTTTTTCTTTTTTCTTTTTTTTTTTTTTTTTTTTTTTTTTTTTTTTTTTTTTTTTTTTTTTTTTTGTCACTAGAGAAAATGTTGTGTTCCGTACCGAACAGAACGTGGTTCCTTGGTCAAAGATGTTTAGCAAAGGAAGCAGAGGATTCAGAATGATCTCCAGGGTCTGTTATAGTTTTGGACATGAATATGTTTTAGCTGGCACATCTCTGAAGTTCATTTTTTGTCACAAAACAAAAATCTTTTGTATAAGTTATTTCTTGTTGCAGAACAGACAGTATTGAACCAGTGGCTTAAAGCAGCTCACTCTTAACTGTCCTTTCACACTGGGTTGAGGAGCATTTCTCACTCAAAGTTCTGCAGCGTGGTGGCTGAGGCTAAGGTCATCCGAAGGCACCGCTGGGCTGAATATCTGAGATATCCCATTCATACGGCAGATAGCCTAACCTAACTGTGGGCTGAGAACTTCTCTGGGACTGTTGAATGAAACATATACACGGGGAATTTGCGTGTGCCTTTCAATGGGACCGCTTCTAAGCTTCAGGAGCATGGTCCCGTGAAGGTGTATAAGAGACCCAAATAGAATGGAAGAATTATGACCCAGTTCCAAAGTCCCAAAGTGTCATTTGCATTATATTGTTAGTCAAGTAAGTTACTGACATCACTCTACTTCCACAAGGAAGCACATTAAATTCCTCTCTTAACATGAGAAATACCACTTGTGCAGAAATTCTACCAATTAGCCTCTGACTATTAAAATTCTTGTCTCTCACATGTAGAATATATTCATTCTCATTTATGCATATTCTCATTCCAGGATGTCATTGATGCAAAGTAGAGGAGCTCATCATCTAAATCAGGTTTGGTTATGGTAAAGGTTTCTCAAATATAGTTCCCTCCCAACTAATACCTGCCATCAGGAGATACGTTACCTGCCTCCCTCACACCTGTCATACAATGCCAGTGGAAGAATAGAAAACACACGGCTGGCAATTCAGCGCAGAAAATAGCAGAGTGTGAAATGGGATGTAAATAGCCACCAGTGATCAAAAACATTTCTGAAACCACCACACTCATATCATGTTCTTGAATCAAGCGCTAGTTCTGTTCCTTATTTGTGATAGCTTGTTGGAAGCCTTCGAAGCTTTTGGTTCATTTTTATAGCTTTCTCGCTCACTTTCTCCCTAAAAGGTAATTTTTTTCACTTCTTTATTCATTTCATATCTTGAACAGTCTGGTTTTTTTTCCAATCCAAGAGAGCAAGTAAAAATTTTCTTACCAACTTCACATTCTTATATATCACATTGAAGTTCTCTTTATTAGATAGAAGTTAGATCTGCTGATATCTGAGATACAGATTCCTCTTTGCCCTGAGCCTAAAGTGCTATGGGGCATGTGCATGGGATCCCTAAGAGTCCCTTTGTCTAGCAGAGTATTTAAAACATTATCCTCAAGGTTCTTACAAAACCTCCTTGTTTATCAAGTAGTGTCTTTAAATATATCCTTCAAGCTTTCTGAGTTTTCAATAAAGGATCTTAGAGTTTTACCTACTCTTAACTTTATCATAACCCTAAGGCAACTTCTTACTTGAGAAAGTTTCACTGTCTAGAAAGAGGAGCTCAGACCCTCTCTAATTCTATTTTAAACTCCTTTATCTCTAACTTTTTATCATTTTCTACTGAAACAATGACACTTTCATCATTTGGCCTGGAAATTGTGAAACGTTGTGTTTTTACCAAAATACAGAAGGTAGGTATATTTTGCTTTCCACGTTAACGGGTAATACTGTTGCCAAACTTTCTTCCATTATATAGTAAACTGTGTTTTTTTCCAACCCTCAAAACAATGTCTTTCATTCTTCACTAATAGTCTTCTCAGTGCTCTTCTATCTTCTGGCTGCCTTCCAGTCCCAAGCAAGTGCTGTTTCAGATTTTTGTAGCAACAGAACTCATTTTAAGACATAATTTCTGTTTCAGTTATTTATTCATGGAGAAAAAATTACTTTAAAGATTAGTAACATCTAATTCCCTGTTTACTGTGATTATAACTTTATGTGTAAAGAACTTGAAAAAAGCTTATTTGGGTGGGTTGTTGTGTTATCATCTAGAGCAATGGAGCTGGAATATATGTAATGTGGAAAGTTAGTGTCAGCTTGACAGGTCAGGCCATGGCAAAAATGACTGGAGAAATCGGTGTGAACTGTAAATTACAAGATCCTGCAACACTTGAGGGCAGAACAGTTCCCCCAGTCTTGCACACAGACGTCTCTTAAGAACTTGAGCAGGTTTACAATAGGATGACCCAGTTTTCATGTCAGTCTAAGGTACTGGATTCCAGCTCCTGTTCTCAGTACCCGTATGTAGATGTTCTCATGGGTTTCCTTGAAATTTGAACAATATACAAGGTCAATATAAAAACTCTGCTTTCTCCAGGGTGTCCTTTTATGTTGCTTTTTTCCCTTTTACTCAGCTCAAGCTTGCTCTGCATAGCCAGTTTCTCCCTCAATCTACACTTTTACTTTTTTAAGTAAACTTTTTCACTGCTTTTTGCTCATTTCAATAGCTTTTGCTATTCTTTGCTCTAGATGAGAAGAACCTGGAATCCTACTCCAGGGGGAGAGACTAGCAACTCAGAACCCAGTAGTGTTTATTTGGGGAACCACTTTTAGAAGGAGCTATCTGATAATGAGCCTACTCAGGAGATAGTTTTTGAATTTATGTGGACCTTGTCAGGGAATGCATAAGGGCCAAAGCCCATTAAGGGGAGGCAGGAGATTAGGGCAAGGCAAACAGGTTTGGGGAGTGGGTGTGACTTGCAGGTCACAGAGTTCTAGAATGGGAAATTCCAAAGACAGCCTCCACTGAGCTTTTAACCAGTGTACTCTGTCTTTCACAGTGGTCCACTATCACCTAGGGTGTACTTTTTTACTTTTAGTTGGTCTAAATTCACTGTGCAGAGCATGTTTCTTTTCATACATTTAACAAATAAAACCTTGCCTCCCTTTGCTCTTGTCTTGCCCAAGTCTTTGTTCAGGACAGAAAGAACCTAGACAGTACCTCTAGAAAAGTCTGCAGCACCCAAAACCCAGTAACAAGAGGGGTTAAAACTACAGTGTAAATGACAGTAAGTGAGGCCTCATTGGATCAACAGACTCACCAAGTTTATTTTAAGGCTTGTGCCCTAAGGTGTGGGATAAGAAGGTACAAGACTAGAGAGAAGGGGAAATTTGCAAAAGGGCACAATGTGCTTTTCTCAGGAAGCCCGGGGACCACAACCTCAGGAAATGTAAAATTTTGCCTTAGGGTCCTGTTGTCGGTTTCACAGATCCAGCTCACTTTCTGCTTAACTACCCACTGTATCAGACGCACTCTGAGGATGAGCTCTTCACTCACATACCTGGGGTCTCAATGATCCTTAGCATTTTAACTTATTCCACTTGGGATCTAATCTTCCTGGGTTTTTGTAGTATGATGTTCTCAGGTACAGCCACTTATTATACAGCATATGACTTCCAAGAGAAAGGAATCACAAATTCTTAGGTGAGATAAGGACAATTTCTACAATTGTCATAGCATTGTTAGCAATACTATATGAGTCAAAGAACCCCACTGTGGCAAATTAAGTACAGAAACACACTCCACTTTCTTGAAGGGAGCGATCCCCAAGTGTTACTACTGAGGGAATGATGGTTTGCGAGTTAGATTTGTGTGCATCTTTGGAAAGCACAGCCTGCAACTCTCTCTTAGGTGTTAGTACCAGAACTTTCACTTGGTAGCACATCACAGTTGTATCCTACCACCCGTGTTGCCATTCAATATTGCGCTGCAAAATCAGTATCTTTTTCCAGTTAACATAACATTAATGACAAAAAGATACTTTGTCACAATTGAGCATGGTAGCACATACCTGTGATTCCAACATTTAGTAGACTGAGACAAAATGATTGCTGTTTGAGCCAGCCTGGGCTACAGAATGAATTCAAGGCCAGTCTGAAATACCTGAGACCCTGTCTCAAACAAAACAAAGCAAAAGAAGACACTACATTTTAATCATATTTTTATAAATATATTTTAGATGTGAGGAGGAGGCTCTGTGCTCCATCAAAAACTTGTTTACCTGTAATTGCTCTCAGATGTAATGAAGCTTTAGAAAAGCATAAGGATTGCCAGGTTAAATAAGTTCAAGTCTTTTTTGACCTAAGATGTGTATAATGTTATCCTGACAAGAAAAATAATATTTATAAATTTCTATAGGAAAAAATAGATCTTTTTTCTACAATTAAAAAATATTTGCATATCTTTATGTAATTCATTAAGATAATTTAATATATGTATGCAACGTGTAATAATCAACTCAGGAAAATAAGTATTTTTTTTTGCCTCTTTAGTTGTTAATCATTTTTATGTGTGGGAAATTTCAGTCATTTTAAAAATCTGTCATGGGTTGTTTTACCCAATAGTTACCCATTGGAAAAACCTGTAGTGACTTCTCCACTCTATATTTCTGTTACCAGTTATTGAACTTCTTTTTAGACTTCCCCAACCCCACCTTTTCCAAACTTTAGTGACCACTCTTATATTCCACTTTTCTCTAAAGTTGAGTTGGTGTCTACAAAGATATATGTGGCTAAATGTGAAATACTATGTATTTTATAGATTACTTGGAAATCTTGTGATTGCCAAAGTTTCTTCAGAAATAAATGCTAGAGTTGATTAAATTGTATCAAAAAAAAAAAAAGAAAGAAAGAAAGAAAAGAACAAAAACTTGTGTCCAACAATTTCACTACTGGGTAACTTGGTATATATATATCCAAAGAAAGTGAGCTCATTACACAAAAACCATACAAGGGATCTGAAGACTTGGAAATAGGATCTACCCAAAGCAAAGCACTAACAAAGCAGAAGTTTTGAAAAACTAAATGTAATCCTATCAACCTTCACATTGTCATTTTAATTTTTCTGAATTTTAAGAATTTCTTTGAAGAATGGTACAAACTTGGCATAGAAGCACAATTTTATGTTTAAAGAGGATGCTAACATAAAGAGAACACAAATAAATTAGCATTTCTTTCTGTTTAGTATATAATATTCTGATATATTCTATAGCAAAGAATGCAAGAGCTTATTTTAAGCTTTTGCCTTTTAATCCCCATTGATCAAGGTTCTTTTATTCCTGCTCCAACGTCTCAATAGCATATTCTGTTTTCCTTATTTTTACTAGTTACTTCTATTTCCTAATCTTATTTTGGACCACTGTTTTTTAAATTATCTAAAGAAAATCACAATGTGTAATCTGATTTTAAATGTATAAATAATATAAATCCTATTGGTGGGTATTTCTATCATTTCTGGCATTATGAAAAATAATACACCATCCTGTTCATCAATCTTTACATATGATTTTGCTTGACTTGTGTGGATATCATCTAGAAGCAAACATAATTTGGTCATGATGCATTGAAAGTGTAGGCTGTGGTAATTATAGGGAATAAAACCTCATACACAGTTCAATGGCCTATAGGATTACAGGAACCCCATGCCAAATGGGAATAAAAGATCACATAATTATGGATATATTAAAAGGGGACACTTGGGGTTTAGATAGTGTAACACAAATGTTAAACCATTTATCTCGTTGAATTTAGAGTACTATATTTTTAGGCTTCACTCTTCCTCCTTCTCTTTTTCTTTCCACCTCTACTTCTTCCTCTTCTTCTTTAACTTTTCTTGAAGTTTTTAAAGATTTTTAATTTTTTTCCGTTAAAATGACTGCAGTAATGTATGCTCACATGCAATGAATTGTACTTGTTTAAAGTAAAAAGTTTGATGAGATTGACTTTTGACACATAACACATGAAATCATCACCACAATGCAATAATTAATGTCACATCACCCAAAATACTTTCTCATGTACTTTTATAATCTTTCTTTTAGAAGCTTTATAATTTAGACTCCATACTTACTTTGGTGATAATTTTTGAGTCTCAAGTTTTATTGCATATGGATGTCCAATTATTTTTGACATTTCTTGAAAAGATTCCTCGCTCCAATTTCTTTGAACTTTTATCAAAAAATCAGTTATTCATATATATGTGTCAATACTTAAGTTATTTATTCAGTCCCATTAATCTATTTTCCAATCTTTATTCAAAATAATCATTTTATTACTGTGGGTTATAATAATGTGTTAACTTCCTGTGGGATCAGGGTTTTGTTTGTAAAGTCTTTACCTAGTGATGCCTTTGAGAGTTCTAACTGACAGCATATTCAGTGTTTCTATGTTAATATTTAGACCTTTGATTCATTTTGACTGTAGTTTAGTGAATAGTGAAAGATGTTGGTCTAGTTTTAATCTTCAGCATGTGAAAAGCCGGTTTTTCCACCACCACTTATTAAAGAGGCTGTCTTTCCTCTAGTGAAGGTGTTTGGCACCTTTGTCAAAGATAAGGTGGCTGAGTATGTTTGGAGATGTTTCTGCATCTTCTAATCAACAACTGGAATCTCATCTTACTAAAAAGCTTTTGCGCAGCAAAAGAAACCACCAACATATTGAAGAGACAACCCACAGTGTTGGGAAAATTTTGGCCTTAGACAAAGGACTACTGTCTATAATATATAAAGAATTTTTTAAAAAGTCAGACACCCCCACAAATTTAAAGACTAAATCCAAAAGTAGGCATTTGAAATGAATGGACACTTCTTCAATGAAGAAATAAAAATGGCAAATAAATATACAAAAAAATGTTCAGCGTCAGTGGTCATTTGAGAGATGCAAATTAAAACAATGATACAATTCTGTCTTACTCCAGAAAGAATGACTGTTATCAAGAAATCAACCAATAACAAATGCTTGTGGGGCTGAGGGGAAAATGGAGCACTTCTCTATTGTTGGTGGGAGTGTAACTGGTGCAACCACTGTGGAAAGCAGTGTGGAGAGTCATCTAAAAACTAAAACTAGAAGTTCTCTTTGATCCAATTATTCCCCTTCTTGGTCTCTTTTCCCCCCAAATTAAAATCATCATGCCACAATGATATATGCACACCTATGTCTATAGCAGCAAAGTTTATAATAGCTAAATCTTGGAAACAGGCCAAATGACCACCAACCTATGAATGGATAAAGAAGATGCATTTTTTTATGCAATGGAATGCTATTACGGCATGAAGAAGGATAAGTTTGAGACATTTCTAGGTAAAAGGATGCACCCTGAGACCATACTATTAAGTGAAATAAGTCAGACATACATGCGTAAGTATTACATGGTTTCTCTGGTGTGAGAAACCAAAAATGTAAATAAGGACCAAATGTATAATAGATATTGGGAAATAAAAAGAAAATGCTAAAATGAAAAAGGGGAACAGGGTGGGTATAGGAAAGAAGTGACACAAAAAAATGTAGAAGAAAAAATGGAAACAAAATTTTATAAATAAGGAGGGAAAGAAGTGTTGAAGGGAAGGGAGGAGAATGTTAGTAAAAAGAAGCAAGATATATCATGTACAGGTACAAACTCCATATCATGAATGATATCACTATGTATATCTAAAATGTACCAATAAAATAAAAAAAAGCAGAAAGATAATGTCTTAAAAAATAATCCCATTATTCCAACTTTGCTCTTTGTCTTAAAGTTTGTTGTTGATATTTAAGGTCATTTGCGTTTCTCTATGGCTTTTAGAAGCAGCTTGTTAATTTCTATTTCAGGTATGGCATAAAATTTTTACATTAGTATACTTTATTTCTCTCAATTTGGTACTAGTGTTACACATTATATGCTTTCCTCTTAAATATATTGTAACCCTCAAACTGCATTATTATCATGACTATTTTTATTTAAACATTTAATAGTCTTTTATATATTTAAATAACTAATTTTACATGTTTACTTTTATAGTCACAATTTGGCTGCTCTGCATTACATTTGAATAGCTATATTTCATTCTGGCATTTGCTTCTTCCTCTGTTAATATTTCTTGGACAGTCTGCTGCTGCTGAGTTCTTTTACCTTTTGTATAATGGAATATGTCTCTATTTTGTATTTATTTTTGCTATGTATTTTCACTGAATACTGACTTGTAAGTTGACAGGCTTTTTGTTGTTTCTTTCATTACTTTAAAGGTGGTACTCATTTGTCCTGTCATTTGCATTATTTAAGTCATCTTTGTTACACTATGATATGTCATTTCTTCTGCAGTTGTTTTGTTTAGAATTTTCTTTTTATCTTTTTTAAAACAATTAGATTATGATTTGATGAGTCTGTTTGTGTCTCTACTTAACTTTTTGAACATATGGACTACAGTTGTAATAACTGTTTAATGTTCTTGCTTGATAATTTTAATATCTGGTGTTGTTCTGAATTGCTTTCAATTGATTGATTTTTCTCCTCATCACGTATCCTATATTCCCATGTCTTGGCAATCCTGACAGTGTCTCATTGAGCGCCAAACATTATGAACCTTACTTTGTAAGATTATAGATATATTTATATTCCTTATAGCTATATTTGATTTTTGTTCTGTAACACAAGTAAGTTATAGGAGAGGAGTCTAATTCTTTCAGTTCTTGGTTTTAAATTTTGTGAAGAGGGGCCAGATCTGTGTGTAGCTTAGGTCTAACTTTCCCCAGTTACTGAACCAAAACAGTTCTCCACACTGTATCCAGGGCCCCATGCGTGATGATAATTACTGGTTTGATTCCTAGTGTCAGGCTGTCTCATGAGTGAGTACTAGAAAGTTTTCTAAATTTTGGGGTGATTTTTTACCTGGGCTTGTCTATTTTTGACACTCAAATGTGATAGTCACTCTGTACAATCAAGAAGTGACCTCTTCAGGTAACCAGCATTCTCTCTGTGCTTCACATTCTTGCCCAGTAGTCTGTTTTGCAAACTTTACTACTTTGGTTTCCCTGGACCCTTAGCTTTGTCTCTTTGATTTAGAACCAGGCAGGCTTTTCCTGGTCCCCTTTCCTGAACCACAAGGTGGAACTCTTAAGGAGTGAGCTGCAGTCACTGTAGGACAGCCCTCACTTGTTTCCTATCTCCCAAGGACCACTGTTCTCTCATGGTTAGTGTCATGGATTTCTTTCTTTTTTTTCCTCTTTCTTTCATTTCAACACAAAGAAAAATGTGTTTCCTGTTACTGTAGTTTGGCTAGATTTTTGTTTTATAAGGTAGAAAGCAACAACTGTCACTAACCAGCCCAGGGAGAGTACTGTTTTATTTTTGTTTTAAATGTTTATTTTTTTTTTTCAGTTGTTTGAGATTGGGTCTCACTATGTACTTCAGGATGGCCTTGAACTCACTGCATAGCTCAGGTTGTCCTTGAATTCATGGTGATTCTCCTCCCTCAGCCTTCTGAGTGCTGGGATTACAAGTTCCTCAAAGTATAAATTGAGGACACACATACATATAAACCTAAAAATTGTTCATTGCTTAGAAGAGAATTTAAAGCCATTTTGAATATTTTACAGATAGATAGGCAATGTCTTAAGAGGAATTCCATAACCCACTTACGTTTTGAAAGTTCTCCACCTCATTTGGACCCCAGGACACTCGGTGTCCACTCTTGCCTCGAACTATTCACATTTCATCTGCCTAGGAGATATTTTATCTATATGCTCAAGTTTTCTCCCCTCTCTTTTCCTGTTTCTATAGTTTGTTATATCTGCCTCTCTAATATAAATCAACATAGATTTTTCAATTTTACTTCAAATTTCCTTTCTGCCCCCTTCAGACATGTAGACTACGTAGGTTTACGTCTTGGTTACTTTTCTGGTTGCTGAGACAAAATACTCAACACCAAAAGTTAAAGGAGGAAAGGTTTATTCAAAACACAGTTTATAGATGTTTCAGTTCACACTGAATTCAGTTCATCCAAGGCAGGGTGGCATGGAAGAGGGGCATTGCAGAGGAGAAACAGTCCCCGGCAAGCAGGCAGGGGACAGCAAAGAGGCAAGCAGCAGAAGTAGCAGCAGTCTGCCTCTCCCTTTTATCCCTTCCAGGCTTCCTACCCAGGGTGGGCCTTCCCATTATCCACGCTGAGAACTGTGCTGAACAAATCAGTGGACTGATTCAGTAATAACACACTCTCAATACCAGAATCACACAATTTAATCCCAGTATCACACACCCTAGATCCAGCCACTTCCCAAAACTCCCAGCTATGAAAGCGTGAGGCTTTGGGGGAACATCTAGACACAAGCCGTAACAGTCTGCCTTCAAAAAAGGTAAAAGTTGGACATTTTTGATAGCATGCTGTGTATATGTTTATGTGTTTTTGAGTGAAACAGAAGATCGTGAACATAAAATTTCACCTTTTTATATATTTATCACAGATCTTCAACCAAGAAGAGTAATAAGCTTAATTAATTATTCTCATGCTCAGAAACACTTTCCTGGTGCTGATTTGTTAATAAGATCTCCAGTTTTACCAATCTGTAGGTTGGATTGGATGGATTCTACTCCTTCTCTGTAAGTCTAAGAGCAGTTTTAGGGGACTGGTAATTTGGAATGAAAGAAAATATCTTTGTACCATATAAGAAAATGGAAAAATGGAAATGCCATTAAAATGGAAAGAAAATAACACCGATATTCCATCTTACTCCAGAAAGAAGATCTATTATTAAAAACTCAGTAAACAGCAAATGCCTAGGAGGTTGTAGCGAAAAAAAGGAAACCTTCTATGTTGTTTGTAGTAATGTAAACTAAGAAATTTACTATGGAAAACAGTGTGAAGATTCTTCAAAAACTAAAAATAGAAATCTTATTTGACCCAGTGATACCTGTTCCCAAAAGATTTAAAGATACACAGTAGTATGGTTATATAGGCATCCCCATGTTTATAGCAGTACAACTCACGGTGGCTAAATCTTAAATCACATTGTATGCCTATCAATAGAGAAACTGATAAAGAAAATACAGTGTATATGCACAATGGAGAGCTACTCTCCCATAAAGAAGATTAATTTGAGTCATTTGCAGGGAAATGGATACATCTTGATACCATAATGCTAAGTAAGGTAAATCAGATACAGATTAAGTGTCACAAGATTTCTCATATCAGGAACTCCAAATATAAATAAGTAAAAAAGCAAAATAAAAGAGAGATAATACAAAACAAGGAGATAGAGTTTGTGGAGATAAGAGGGGAATCTGCAAATAGGAGATGAGAATGAAAAGAAAAGGGGGCGGGGAGTAAAAAGGATCAAGATGCAGGATGTGTATGTGGCAGTTTCCCACAATAAAAGTATTTATTTTGCATCATGAGCATATGCTGTTATAAAAATCAAGGAGTGAGGGTCCCTGAAGAGCTACTACCTACTATCTCCTAGGAGCACCCTACCTGGAAGGAGCACACCTGTATTCAGGCCACTACAACCCTATGGCTTAAATACTAGCAAGAGTCAGTTGAAGAGTGCTTAACTCCACACTCTTCTGACAGTCTGAAACAATTGACCCTGGCTTGGTCTCTGTCACTGAACAAAGCAAGCATAAAAGCTGCCTTAGAGAGGCAGCCTTTGCTGGGAGGTGTACCCAGCAAGGGAAACAGGCCTGTTTCCTGAGTGCTAGCTCACAGAATTTCATTTGGTTATAATCCCCATGTTCTGTCTTTCCTACAAAATAGTACCTTCGAACTAGAAATAGTAAAACAGTGTTAAGAGTGAATTTAAATTCAGACTAAGGAAGGAGAAATATTATGCATGGTAAGATAGAGCTCAACCATACAGCTGGTTTCTCTTGATTCATTGCGGCAAAAGTTTTGGGCTAATAATTGTTTGGATAATGTTTCATGTCTATATCTTTTATCCTAAATAATTTCTGTGAATATAAAAGTATGCAATGTGCTGATGATTGTTACTTTCTCTTATTGGCTGGTTGTGAAATTGTTTTGCTTTGGTTTCTTACTTTCCTTTTGTTTAAAATAAAAAAAAAGGTAGAGCTTAAATATTTTAAATTCATGCCTTTAGGCAGAAACAGAGTCCCATTTTAGTGTAATCATTGATTTAATAAACATTTATTGAGTGCCTACCAGGTGCTAATACTGCTCAAAACATTTGTTCATATAGTAGAGAGTAAAGTGAATCAGAATCCTGCCTTTGAAGTGCTTTTCTATGTAATCATCACTGCAGAAGCATTATTTTTATCCTTTAAAGTGTTACAGGGAACAAGAAGCTGCTGGATGACTGGAGATGCCAATTCCTCCTTAACATTCAAAAGGAAAAAGCAGCAGCAGGATTCAGAAACTGTATGTCCTAGATGACAAACGTGTAAAATTAGAAAATATATTTGAGTTCTTTAAGAAGGAAAAAAGAACTACTTGCCACATGCTCATTCAGATTATCTATATTTAATAGCTTTGCTTTATTTTGCCATTGACTTTTTAGGTAAATAAGAGAATTCTACGAGTAAAGTACATATTGATTTCAACAAGGCACTTCACAGTATTTTCATATCAATTTGAGTATAGAATAGAATAGAAGTGTATAACATGCTTAAATAAACACTAAGAATCTAGGTTTAATAGACTGATAACAAGTTGGAAGAGATTTAAAATATTCAGTTGATATAAGCATGTCTTAACCTAATAAGAATTTATGGTCTAAATGAATAAAAAGATAATGGTGAAATATAGGTACAGATATGAAGGAAAATGAAAATACTTCACTGTATTTATATGAGCATTCAGAGTTCGTGTATTTGTTACATAATAAGAAATCAATAAATATCACTTTGTTACTTCACGGCTTAGTTCAAAATATTCTGTACCTGGATATATAGTTAAATATCACTATTAATGAAGCAAAACGTAAGTGTACCATGATTTGATCTTGGGTAATATGTAGTACTTTATTAGTTAAAAAACTCATTTAGAACTGCTTTCCATATATTGTATCATATGAAATTACTTAAATTGTAAAACTAGGAATACATATACTTTAGCACAATTTATTAACATTTAATCACTAATATTTATGTCTGTCAATAAAAGTACAAATACATAAACAATTCATTATTTTTATATCTTTATTTCTCATAAAATAAAATGAAAATATACATAAGCATGTTATCATAATCTAAATTGGAGGTTTATCTTTATGGCGAACATTCAAACTTACATTTATATATTTTCCAGTATAGTTTGAAACAGGAAAAAATAATAGTTTTTCAGAGAGTAGATATGTGAGTTACAGTACATCTATACAATGGAATTATATGCAACCACAAGTGACAGGGAAATAGAGAGACAATGACATGAAGAGATCTCAAGGCAACTAAGACAAAGTGATTTAGAATGCCACAGTGCACTTGCAGTAGTATTAAGAAGTAGAATGCCATGGAGATATGCGTGCATGTGCCCACACGTGTTCGCC
Organism: Dasyprocta punctata; assembly: GCA_004363535.1. Classification (NCBI taxonomy): domain Eukaryota; kingdom Metazoa; phylum Chordata; class Mammalia; order Rodentia; family Dasyproctidae; genus Dasyprocta; species Dasyprocta punctata. Next base: position 19,343 of record RJWM01009648.1, on the reverse strand, counting down.
TTCTGATGTACGGGAGTAGGGGCTAAAAGATGGTGCTTATTTGATACTGCTTGCATCTGATGATCAAATAGCATGTCATGATGGGACAAGTAAACAGGACATTTATATTTTGCCCTGATTACTTTAATATCAATCAAGTCTTCTAAACAGGGATACATACATTTATTTCTAGAATAAAATAATGATTAAAAAATCACGCTGACATTATTTATAGGAATCGATTGATTGATTTTATAGGGATGTGAACTAAAAATTGCCTACACTCAGAATTATTGCCCAACAAAAGAATACTCCAGCAGATTTTTGTTTTGCTTTGTTTTGTCTTGTTTTTTGAGATAGGATCTTGCTGTGTAGTTCAGGGTAGCCTTGAAATCACGGTAGTCCAGGTTGGTGTTGAACTTGTGGCGATATCCCTGCTTCACCTTCCCAAGTGCTGTATTATAGGTGTGGCCCACCACACCTGGCCTATCCAACAGGTCTTGCAGAGCACCAGGCTACAAGGAGAAAAACATCAGAGACAAATTCCAAGCTGTGAATTGCTTGTTTAAAAAGTATGATGAAATAATATTCTCACGATTAAATTTTTATTCCAAAGCCTAATCTGCTCATATAAAGAATCAGTTTTACCAGTCTTCTTTTAACAATAAAGCAAATGTAATTACCATTTTTTTTGGCAATAGTTTTACTGGAAAAGATCAAAATGAACTATATCTATACTTGTTTGGAGGGGAGTGGTTTGAGACAGTGTCTTGTTATGTAGTTCAGGCTGGCCTTGAACGCACTATACAGCCAAACTTGTCCTCAAACTTGCAGTGATCTTCCTGCCTCAGCCACCCAAGTTCTGGGATTACAGATGTATGCTACCATGCCTAGCTAAGCCAACAATATAAAAGGGTATGATTCATTAATTTTATTTTACATTATGATTTTAATTTGTCTAGATTTATTCTTGAAATATTAAGTGCCCCTCTTCCCCTTTGATATTTACCAAAAGCATTTGGAGTCTGATGTTGATTTGATCATGAAGTTCTCTTTCACCTTGTAGTCCTCAATTTCTTTTTGCTTTTATTTCACTTCCTCTCCCTCCACTTCCTTCTGTTCCTCCTTCTTCTTCAAATGACATTTCTTTTACTCACCCAGTTACCCAATCAGAGTATCTCAGATTGGGTATTCTTGTTACTCGCATTAATTGGATAAAAAAAAAATCATTTCAGGGAAATCTTTGGTCAGATCACCCTCAAGTGCAGTGTTTCTAGTGATTCCTTAACTATCAACTCTTTCCTTTTTGACTCATAAGATTTCAGACTTTGCTGGGTGAAAAATAGCAGTTCTGATGCCAATACATTGTTCCACCTGAATTTAGACTTATTCCACAGAGTGAGTTGATCTTTTCTTAGGGCAATATCTTTGATGTTGCTGGCATCAAAAATGTCATCCCCTCCTGCTGAAGGAGCTGTATCTTCTGAACAGGTCATAACTTTTCTACCTTGTTAAATTATATCTTTGTCTCAAGAGTATATCTGTTTGGCCATAGGTCACTTAAAGTACTTATTTTGTAAATTGTGAATATTTTATACTCTTAGAGGTGTCAGAGTACTTTGCTCTTTATGCTTTCTAAATGTTTCACTAAAGAAGAGCTTATAAATAAGTCATAAGCCACTTTCTTTGACTTTCACTGAGTCAGGGCTGCATCGTACAACTTCCAAGTAACTGGTAACCACCACATAGGTTGCTTCATCTCACCTACAATAAAGAAATACATAAATATTTTTAAAGAATTACATGTGACATTCCAATTGCAATTCCTGGGTAGCCATGCATACTTGGAAAAGGCCTCCGTATTCTGTTTAGTGGATAGAAGAACAAGGCCTTTCAGATTTGAGCCTGATTGCTGCTCAACTTTAGTTCACTTCCATTGTGACCATGTACATATCTAAAAATTTTACTCATACTAGTTCATGAAAAAGGAAAACAATGCCGTGGTTTGGCTCTGCATACATCTTAGCTCTTTAACAGAAAAAAAAAGTTGGCAAAAAGAGTTTGGCAAAAAAGAATTAAGCATGACTGATTTTAAATTTTCAACAATCTCATTTAAAATTGCAATTTAAGTGGAATTAGAAAAGACTGATGCTTTATTCACTAAATAAAAATACATTGTATGTCTACTGTCTTCTAGGTGTTGTTCTTAGAGTTGCAAATAAAGCTGAAAGAAAAAGAGGCAAAAATTTTTGTCCTCATAGAGCATACATTCTGTGCACTGAGAACATACCTGCTGCGTGTCAGAAGGCCATAGTGTTTTCTAATGATCCTCCTTGACTGCGTATCTCTGCCAACACCCAATTATCAACCCTGAAGTTGCAGAGATAACTGTAAATTACCAGAGATGGTTATGGATTTGGAAATACAATGATTGAAATTAATGTAGACATAAATACGAAAGTTAATAGAATGTTTTAAAACACTTGGGTCATATGCAGGATGGTAAGTTATGTCATAGTAGAAACTTGTTAGAATTTTCCTACATGTCAAATTTTCTACCCTTGAAGCACAACCAGAAAATGGGTTGGCATATAAAGCAATAGGCCCATAGGTCAGACCTAGAATTCTTTTAAAAAAATGAAAGTCTTGAATGTTACATGAGATTGTTAGCAGAGTTCTGTGAAATACGATTACTGGTATTGTCTGGACATATCATCCAAGATTTTCTCCTGAACTAACTGTTAGGCTGATACTTTGATGGAAATGATTTTTTGAAATACTTGTACAGTTTGGCCATGGAGGCTATATTCCAAAAGTCAAATTCCTGTCAGAAGGAAAACATATTTGAAAGTGAGCAAGCATTTTAAGGGTTCTGTGTCATAGGCAAACATCTAATGCCCAAAGGATGATGACCTGAATTGCATAGTCTGCATGCCCTGGCTCAGAAAGATAAATTACCATTTAGCAATTTTGAATGACTAGCTTATTAATTTGAAAAAATATTTGTAAGTATATCAGAAAGAAAAAAATTCCCAATGAAATCTCTCAGACCCTCATCAGAAAGTTGGTTAATAAAACACAAAAGTGGTGAAGTGCTTATTTTCTCAGTAAGGTTAGAAATTTTCATCCAGTGACTATAGGCCAACATCAGATAACATGATTCTGCTTGATTTGTAGTACTTTTTCTAGGCTCTAAGTGGAATCCTTCTCTGTGTGCAAGTTTTCCCAGATAAGCTACATGATCCCTTACGACACCAGACATATCCGTATTACCTCTGAACCATACACAGCATTAGAGGAAGACGAAAATGTGGAATTGCTCATGTGTATGCAGTAGTTTATAAGGCTAAATTATCTGATAAATAGAAATTTAGGTCACACCAGACAGGGCAAATGCTATTATTTATAGCAAGTAAAAGTTCTGCTTGATACTCTAAAGGATTTAGAGAAGTCTTGTGAAAGTATATTTGTCAGATTCTTGAGAACTACCTGCCACCACAAAGGAATTCCGCTGTCTAAAATAGACATGCTCTTTAATATCCAATTTAAGTGTTGGCCAAGGGCCAGGACAGCATAACACTGCCACAGAACATAGCCTATAGCCAAGTATCATCAGCTTCACAAAAAAGGTCAGTATGAAAGAGGCATTAAGAATTCCATGAAATGGCCCATGAAGTCTGTTTAATCTGCTAAGAACCTCATAAAGCAGACTTAATGGACCAGATATTGAACAAACATAAGAAACAACCTTATGTAAAACAGACATATAAAATCATAAAAATTAGGAACAATTATATGTCAGTGGTTTTAAAAACATGAATAACTTTTTGTGAAATAATGAAATGCTCAAATTGATGCAAGAAGAAATCACATATTTAAGCATGTTTATAATCAATAAACAAATTTAAATGTGGTAAAAGTCATTATGTTCAGATAGCAAAGGCCCAGAAATTATCATAGGTTAATACTATCAAAATGTCAAAGATAGCTGAGTACATTGTAATCTCAGTTATCCAGGAGCCTGAGGAAGGGGGGTTGCAATTTTGAGTCGAGTCTGGGCAATTTAGCTAGACTGTCTCAATTTGAAGAAAGAAGGAAAGAAAGAAAGAACAAAAGAAAGGAAAGAAAGAAAGAAAGAAAGAAAGAAAGAAAGAAAGAAAGAAAGAAAGAAAGAAAGGGAAAGAAAGAAAGGAAAGAAGGAAGGGAGGAAGAAAGAAAGAAAGACTTTGAAAAAGGCTGATATGTACCTCTGTAACTCATACTACCTAGGATCATGCCCTTGGTTCAATTCTCAGTACTGAAAAAACAAACAAATAAAAATAAGAAGTCAAGAATAGTTTCTGTTTTCTTTGAAATATTTTTCTGTGAATTACATTAATACACTAAACTGGGCAAAATGTTCAGTCATTTATCAATGTACTACCTTTGGTCCTTAAATTACATAAGAAAGCAAAATCATATACACATTGCTAGTAATATAGATGTAGAAAATTTTAACTTATCTTACCTGATAAAAATCCACAAAGTATTAATAAAACAATTCATCATAATTAAGTAAATTTTACATTGCAAAAGCAAAGCCAGTTAAATAAGAATATCTCACACTGTGATATTGTATATATACTGGGATGACATTGTATATACACTGTTATATTTGCAGAAATCATTTAAAAAGTCTCAAAACTTATTTATATAAAAATTCATAGAAAGAAAGAATAGATAGTAATTTTTTAACCTGATAAAAATTGTCACTTGAAAACCCAAAGCAAAGACATGAGGAATTTTGGATATATTATTTTTAATATTTGGAAGAAGACATGAATTCTTAGTGTTGCCTCTGTGGAATAATTTACTGTGCAGGTTGTGATAAAGGTAGTATGATGAACTGAATTAGACAGGTATTATTTCCACATAATTGCCTAGAAAAGGGATCACCAGGAAAGATTTTAAAACTAGTAAGACTTTAGCAAGATTTTTGCATTGAAGAAGTAGTAATCTTACTTTAGTAAGATTTCTGCATTGAAAAGTGTGTACTGTCTTCCTACCACAGCAACAATGAAATATAATGTAATAACACAAGGACAACATATGTTAGGGAATGAATCTAACACAATTTGATTAAAGGATACCTTGAAAAAATGAATAGAGAATTGCAGTATGTTCATAAATCGGCCAACATTCTCATGAAGAAATGAATGTTCTTTGGAAATAGAAAGAATTTTTAAAACATACCACAAGAGCCTAATCAATTAAAAAATGGAATTTATAGTGTCTTAGTGCCTCATTTGCCAGGTGTGCTGGCGCACACCTGTAATACCAGCACTCAGAAGATTGAGGCAAGAGAATTGCTGTAAGCTCGAGGGCAGCCTGGGCTGCATATTGAATCAAATCAGCCTGAATTGTGTAAGGAGACCCTGTCTCAAAAAAAAAAAAAAAAAAAAAAAAAAAAAAAAAAAAAAAAAAAAAAAAAAAAAAAAAAAAGTGCCTCATTTAAAACAAGAAAACTAAAGAAAAATGACTATTCCAAGATCATTATAATATAGATAATACAATGAATTAATAGCAATAAAATATTCTTCAGTAAACAGTTAAAAGAAAGCGACTCAATAGAAATAGAGAAATAATAATAAGAGGCAATATTAAAAGATAACAGTAACAGCAAGCACATGAAAGATTTTCAGATTAATTTTGTTATCTTTAATAAGTTATTACAGATATTAATTTAAACTAATATTTATTTAATCAGAAATTAATTTAGGAGTGTCAATGGCATATTACTTTTCACTTATTAACAAAATTACAAAATCTGACATTATTTTATGTTAAAGCTATTAGGTATTAGTTTTCAAACATTTTTGCACATTATAATCACCCAGAATTTTATGAAATTACTAGTGGCTACCTTTCATCTTATCATTCTGATTTGATTGTTATGGACTTTCAAAAATATGACTTACCATTAAGTAGAGAAATATGTGGGATGTTACATAATTTCAAATAGTAAAATGGATGTTAGATAGAAGACTAGGTTGTGAATCTAAATGGAAAGCTTCCACTAAGAAAAAGGAGTTACAAAAACTATAATAATTAGAAGAAATGAGCAATAGTATAAAAAAGAAAGTAGGACAAGAAAGAGATGCTTTTCTGTGTGAGAGATACACATCACGAAAGTGTTCAAGTACAAACTAAGTAGTAAAATTAGTGGGGTTTGTCGAAAAAAAAAGCAGACAATCAAATAGATAGTTGGAATAGATGAGTTTAAAAAAACCCTGGTAAATATGCTACTTGAAAAATTGGTTATAGACCAAGCTGAATCTTCCTTTTTATCACCTGTCTTCATCTTCCTCTTCCCCCTCCTGCTCCTACTTTTTACCTACTCAAGTTTTTCTCTTGTAGGGGCTAAAGAAAAAGGAGTAACTCAGAAGATTTTGATCTTAAAATATCTTATTGGTCTCTAATGAAGAGGTCAGATGGAAAATAGGAATCTTACACCAAACAAGATTCTTTGCATTTTGAAATAGGATAAGAATTTTCTTCTACCTTTACAAGTACACCAGTGTCGTTTCACCTGGATAATTAAAATAAAATGCTATTATGTTGGATGTCTATCTTTCAAACCATTGAAATTTATTCCTTATAGCTGTAGAGTCTGGAAAGTCTAGACCCAGGTGCCAGCATATTAGATATACACTGAGGGTGCTCTGAATCATAAATGGCACCTGGTACACGTCTTCACATGGCTGAAGAAGGTACCAAATTCCCTTGGGCCTTTCATGATCTCCTCCCAAAGGTTTCACATTTTGACCCCATTATATTGGGGATTAGATTTAACTGTTTGAATTTTGGGCCAACATAAGGATTTAATTCATGGCAGCTGGGCTTATGCATCCCAGAGCAGACCTCTTCAGTTGAGTGATTCTTTGGTTCTTCAGAGTCTTGGCATAACCCAGCCGGCACCATGGGACCCTAAGATTAGGCAGCGTGTCCTCAAACAGTCCTATATTCATGATGCTTAAACTAAGAATAAAAGTTCTTGACTAAATCCTGAATTAGTCAAGAATGGAGATTTTCAAAGCAATCGTATTTCCATTGTATGATATAGGAGAGTTAGGGCTAAAGTACATTGCATCAACTGTTTGTTGATGTTGACTTTCTTACTAATTGATATTAAGTAAAAAATAGATAACATACTGACACACATAGATGTGCATATATTAACAGATGCATAAAACGTTGCACATGTAAATTTCCTTTGCAAACTTTGTCCTAGAAAGTTACAGCCACTGGCAGAAGAAATACGATTTCTGATCACCAAAAATAAAATGAAATCAAACCAAACCAAACCGAACAAACAAAACAAAACTCCTCAAGCTTTTGAACTAGGCTATTAATAAGTACAACAGACAATGTAGTTAAATTGATTTGTTACTTTTAACCGTTGCCTTGACTTCATGTATTTGACCAGGCTTAACTTCTAATTTTCCTGCATTCCTGTTATCCTCATTTATAAAAAAAGTCAACTTCATATTATTGGTTAGGTGAAGATGAGAAAGAGTTAGAGGAGGAGGAGAAATTAACATTCATTGTGAATTATGTGGCAGGCCTTCTGTAAAACATTCATTGTGAATTATGAGGCAGGCCTTGTGCAAAACACCCACAAGAAGCTTGATGCCATGGGACACACTTATAGTCCTAGCCCTGGGGAGGCTGAGGCAGGTGATAAAGTTCAAGTTCAGCGTGGAATTTATGGGAAGACCCTGTCTCAAAACAACAACAACAAAAAACCAAATAAATAAAACACAACTCCCAAATGAATTTTTAAACAGAAGGCTTACAACTCTTCCAACAGGTGTTACTGTTACTTTCCTTTTACAAACAAGGATATAGAAATTTTTGTAAGACTACATAATTTGTCTGTGGTCACACGGTATATGACAGAACTGTGATTAGAACCCAGAGCATTTAGCTTTACCTGTGAATGTAGTTGGTCTATTTGAAATTATTTAGCAAATGAGGTAAGAAATGTTTTGAAATTCTACATTTTATGTAAAGACAGGACCAGGTATCTGTCAAATCAATTTAGTTGTATGTGAAACTCCTCAGTAATACTTAACTTAATAGACAAATCAAAAGTGTCATAATCCTGAAGTCTAATATTGAAATACATTCCACATTTAAAATCTTTTAATTGAGAATTTGCAACTAATTATACCTAGGCTAAGCAAAATTTACCTGTATACATTTTAAAGAAAAGGGCATTTCATGTATAATAACTTACACGTATACCTTTTCAAAAGTTGAGGAATAAATGCTCTCTGTGTATTTTAACATATTCAGCATATGCTATTAAATGGAAGTGCTATTAAACTTACATCTGATGTGATCTCTTTTTGGAACTATGTTGTATCTACTTCAAATTATGCTAAGCATTTTAAAGTAATATGATAATTTCTTGAAATATTAAATATTTCAAATATTTCTCAAAGTTAAATGATAGCTCCATCCACTAATTCCAGGTTAGCAAAATTCACTTTATCTACTACGATCAACACCTATAATTTCTATTACTTCTGAAGAGATGGTGACATTTGTTAAGATGGGTTAATTGTAAGTTACAATAAATGCCTATCCTCCTTTTAATAAGCATTGCTTTTATTAGTTGAAAGTAATGCTACAGTGTATTCAAAATGGTTTCAAACCATTTTGTATTTGTTTGACACTAACCTGGTATTTTTCAACTCTAAGTTATACAGAAATCTAAATTTGGAACATGTTAGTCTTAGCATTTGAAGGACTCTGTATTATGGATAAGCAATCACTCGTTGCAGCACTTGAACAAAATTACTAATGCCATTTTCAATGATGTTCTTATTATATTATACTCCTGGCACCAAAAGCAATAGTTAGGGCTAAAGCACAGTGTAGGTGCTTGTTCTCAGCCTGATCAAACAAGCTTAATTATGACCTCCAGATAAAGGTATTGCCATTAAGCCATTGAATTATCACAGATAAGGCTGAGTCTCTGTTACTGTCTGTGATAAATCACAGCTAACAACAGTAAAGGAGTCAGAGCTCACATGGCTAATCCTTGGGAGGTTTTGAATGGGCTGCTTCTACTACTGTTTTGCATCTATTTATATTGCACTCAGAACCCCCAAATGGCCTCTGCTTATCTCCAGCTTTAGATAATTTATTCTTTTTTTGTGTGTCACCTCACTGGCTGAAGCAGTTATCAGGATTGAGGAGGTTTAGGAAATTGGATCTACTGAAATGCTAATCCTCCTGCCAATTACTACACAAAAACAAGTTTTCTTCAGTGATTTGCTTTTGTTTATTTGATACTGCAAATGTGGATTTTATGATTACAGTTTAGGACAATTGTTTAGCTCCAAAACAAAATAAGCATTTAATTTGACTAGCTTTCTCTTTTCACAAGAGTGGTTGGGCAATTTACACTGATTCAAATGGCCAGATGGTTTTCTCTCTGTTTGTCACTGACTAAATAGATGTGTAAATATTTTTATTTTCATAGAGGGTTGATCTTAAGATGAGAATTTGTTGAAGTCCCCTCCATGGCAAGCTTCTGCTCCAAGATGCACTTATCCTAATTTAGATTCTTCAGTGTGAAGTAACTTCTATGTGAAACTATTTCACACAGAAATATGATGCCTGTCTTGGAATTTCATTAAGATGAAATTTTTTTCATCCTTTACTGCTGTCCAAGTTTTATGAAATCTTATCTCTGAAAATTTTATGAGGTTGTTTGATGAGTAGTTAAATGTATTACTTTTCAGTGATATGAAACAGTCCTAAATGAGTAACTACCAAACCTATAAAATTCTCATGTGCTTATTAGCATAGTATAATGAAAATTTGAAATGGAAGATTAGGTTATCCTTTTAAACAGGCGAATTAAACTCATGCCAGCCTATGTTTAGCTATTTATTTTTTTTATCAATAAGATTTCTAAGGCTTTAAGTTCTGGAAAGGATGAGGTCACGCAATTGTCATGATTGATCACCAATTATTCAAGTCTTCTTGAGTTGACTGTTGATGCCAGTTACCGAGATGGTAATCTTCAGAGCGATAATGGAAGCCACTAAATTAATTCAACCTTAAGATTCCATTACACTTAATGTCACCTATTAGAACATTTGATATTTTTAATCCTAGTTAAAGGCTTTCTCCCTAAGCAATGTCTGATGGCAGAAATGATGGAAAAGAAAAATATCTGACTTTATCACTTCTGCAATTATTTTTCCTCTGAGTATATTTCAGGGTAAAATACTTGTAAGTGGCTTCTCAAATGGCTCTATGATTCTTCTATAGTAATATTACAGAGGTGTCTGTATATTAACTTGAAAGTGAAATGCTGAAAAGACTTAGTCTCTCATAGATGAAAAACTATTCTGTTAAAGAACTTCCTTACATGTGATCTTAGAAAATGTTTAAAAATTTTTCATTTAAGGTGTCACAATTAATAATATGGATTATTAGAGTCATACTATATCAATAAATATATAAAGCTGAATTTTACATGCAATTAAGTCACTAACCAAATGATACACTGTGTTCTATATTATAAATAGGTATATTCTCTTTAGGACAGAATATTTTGTTTATTTCTCCCCCATTTAACATATGCTTTTATATATCAGTTCCAAGTTTCTCAGATGTCAATCTATTCTTACTATAATATTACACATGAGTTTACTGATATTCAGGACTATGGTAATATAATTCATGGCCCTACTGTAAATGAATAGCAATTATTAAGTAGTACTGACAGTTTATTTGTTTCTCTATATCTGCAATATTTTAAAGAGAAAAGCAAAAACATTCTTCATTTTATGGCAAAAGTAATCTTGGTAGGTATAAGGAGAAAGTCGGAATTACTTTAATATTAGAAGTAGCAGTATCTGTTACTTTATTTGGCTTTGATACACTGGGATTCAAAATTAAAGTATTAGGTGTTTGTGTGTGTGTGTGTTCAACTCTAGTCAACTTTTTTCTAACATTAGAAAGTGCTTCTAGTAATTTGCAGAATCATGAATCTTAACCAAATTATCTATACCACAGTGCTGACAGATATCTTTCCCTTCAACGAATATAGAAAACAAAATGAACTTTAAAAAATAGAGAATAATCTGCTTTTTGGTTGGTGGTAATGCTCACTTTTAGGATAAAATTATAAGAAACATGTTAAAATGAATTAAGCATGTAGGAACTACAAAGTCCTACTTTGTATTTCTGTTTTATTTGTTGTTTGTAACAGATCATTTCTGATACCAGGTCTGCGCTAAATCATCACCATCTCTTTCTTCCCCTCTTATGTTAAACTGTTTTGTTTTTTAATTTTTTCCCCTAATGCTCTTTCTACTGCCTTTCTATTCCCAGTCATCTGGCTGTTCAAACTGCCCTGCCCAGTTAACCTTTCCTATATGGACCATGTGATGGCAATGCCTCAAAATGCTCTTACTGTGGAATTTGTCTTCTAGGTATTAGCATAATCTAAAGTGAATGAAATAAAAATTGACCTTGTTATAAGAAAACCAAGCATATAAGGTTTTAAAATTATTTTTGAAAGGATATGTTCTTCTCATGACCACTAGAAAATCTAGAAAAGACCACTGAACTAGCCTTAGATAAATCTCTTTTAGATAAGAAACAGTGAAACAAAGACCAAGGGAAGAAAAGGAGAGGAGAGGGAGACAAGAGATTGGTCTATAAGGAAAGCTTGAATTTGAATATTCTGCTTCACTTAACCAAGATAAGTGAAATAGACAAATATTAACCACTAAATAATACAATGACTTACATGACCAATATTCTCTCCATCAAACTGGGTCAGTGGAAGGATCCTTAAAGGTTCTTTACTGTTCTTTCACTTTCACAAACTCTTAGCACTTTATTGTTTGAGTTGCATGATTTAGAACTGACTATCATCTTGTACTACCACTCTTCGATTCTTTCAGATATATAAATTTTGTTTGCTCATACAAATTTTGATATTCTTGAGGGTAAGAATGTATCTTATGATTCTTTTATATACATTCATCAAACTGAGAGTAATGCTTGTCTCATAGACACACAATCTGTATTTGGGGAATGATTGGGAGGGAGTGATCAGAGATGAAGGTTAGCATACAGCTGCCCAGAAGATATTCCAAAGGGTAACATTCAAGAATGATAGCTGTTTTGAAATTCTATGTAACTTACATTGTTTTGTTTGGTTTTTATTGTTTGGTTTTCCTTTAATCTCTTTAAAATAAAAAAAAATGCAAAGAGAAAAAAAGAATGATAGGTATTTTGAAGAAGTAACTGACAGAAATGAAAATAAACAGCATCAATTTTGAATTTTCAGTTAGGTCAATGGATTCCAAGCTTGGCAATGTGGTATGGCACTGTAGAAATGCTTAGGTATAACTCTTCGGAGCCTGTGTAATTTAAAGTAATCACAGCACTTAAAATAACAAAGAATTCTCCTAGGATCCTTCTTTAGCATTTTTCCATCTTACTTTTGGAAATTGAAAATAGTGTTATTTCTATTATGCAAAAATGTAAATATTAAGGTAGATACCTTTAAAACGATCATCAGACTAACAGCAGCGGTGGCAAAATTTTTGATATTGATGTCAGAGAGGGGGAGTTTTTATTATAAGCATTTGCCTAATCCTTTAGAATTGCAGTAATCATAAAGAAAAAAAATAGCAGCATGTTATGATTTAATTTAACAGCCAACCAATGACAACATAAAAGTCACCCAGTATCTATGTAAATTTATAATTCTTTGCCTGGCTCTACCATGTATATTCATGTGAGGCTTTGATCCTATTTCATGAAAGCTTTCTAAGAAAAAAAAATATTGGCTTTAGGATTTTGTTCAATTTTTTTCAGAGGGGAGAAGTCCAGACCTCTTTTAAATTTTGCCAGTGTCTCTGAATCTGTGAAAAATATTAGAATACTCTGGAGCCAAGGTGAAAGCACTTGTGTTAATTTTTTCTCCTATTTTTCAGTAGTGAAGTCTCCCAAGCAAAGCATCGTTTCTCACATTAGTGTCTGGTACATTAGTACAGGGGCTGCTGTTCCTCGGGAGATTCTCATTCTCTTTACTGATCTCTCCCGCATTTACGAACGGGAGATACCAAGTTAAAGAGCAAGGAGAAAAGGACAAAAGTTACTTTGAAGTTTTGGACTGAAATTAATTTTAGAAATAGGATATTCTTATTCTGCAACTAAAGACATGGAGACTCAATAACTGTAATTAGCTTAAGCATGGCTAAGTAATTAATTAATGGGTTATACGAAGCTAAATTTTATTTTCCTATCTTCTCCTATTAAGCTTCCCCCCCAATCTAATTCTCATTCTTGAAAGTGATACGTAAGACAGGACAAGTCATATAGTTTAGGGCATCTTTTAGACTCCCAAATGCTCACACAGCATTGAGCTTTGCCTATTCTTGTCACTGTTGAGTACAAATTCCCAACGCAGTGTTCAAGTTCTGCGAACTATTTTATTGGGAGGAAAAGTAAAAATAATTCTTGTTCATCCCCAATAAAATTAGAAACAGACTGTTGTGTGGTTTGCAAATAGCCTTGCAGAGGGCCTGTATGCTGTCTATGACTCTAAAGCAGGTGCTTGGATCTGTTTCTGAGGTAGCCAAGGGAAGATATTATCAGCAGGGGAGAATGACACTGGCAGGGAAGGCCTGTCTGAAATCAAGAATGTAGCTAGTTGGACGAGCATGTTTTACATGATGTTCTGTTCCAAAAGCTCATGGCGGTAAACGAAAAAGATGAAATCCTTTGATGTAGAGAGCAAGGAGGATGTGTAAAAGGTTGGATTGATGTGGCTGTGTAAGTTGGAAGAAAGTATACAGTAAAATCTTTGCACAACATGTGTAGTCAATTTGGGAGAGGATGGGACATTAAAATAAGCATTTGCTACCTTCTAAATGGAATGTAAGTCTAACAGTCACCAAAATTTCAAAATTTCAGTGTTTTAGATGTATGTCCTCAAAGGCGATTGAAAGTCGAAAGTTCATGACTACTGATCTTTTTGTCATTAACATATGATGTGGCTGGATGCTTCTTTTTGATCTTTATTATAAGTGGAAGGGAATTTACAAAACAGAGCTGGCTCCTTTGCCTTGGAGAGAACACAGGCTGAAGTTCATGGTCACTACTGGACAGCACTGTTAGCTATGCCTGCAAATGCTGGTGAGAATAGTACCAGTCAAACATATAAACAGGAGGAGGGAACCCCAGTGTTCCTAATAAGTTCTCTTCCTTTAGATTAAGTTGATGAAGGATTTCTGTTTACTGTTAGAAGACTAAACAAATCTCTAAGGAAAGAACATCATGAAAAGGATAGTTTCCCTTTAGCTTTTAACAAATTTGACAAATAGAAATTAAACATAGATGCTATATGAGACCAACAAAGCATTCCCACACTCATTTGTTCATTTATTCATCTTTCATCTTTTTGATGATCTACACATTAGATCTCATTCTGAAGTAAGATCTGATAGGAGTCCAGTGTCAGTATGTAAGAGCATATAAAATGAGTTAATATGCTTTATATGCTTGTAAAGACATGTTGAAAAATGAGAACATGGATTATTTTTTCCCATCAAGAGCACATTTCCTGTACCACAAAGAAATTAACTGTTGTTTTATATTGCATCATCGAAATTGACAAATGGGGAAGAGAAGACATTAAATGAATACCTGCAATGAAATCTGACTCCTGTTTCTTTGTTTGGCTGCTGAGAGCTTTTATGACTGACTTCTGTCTCTTCCTTTCTTGCCCCACTTCTGGGAAAATTGATTTTAAATAGTCCCTCATGCTTTCTGCTTGTGCCATTTGGAAATTCAAGTCACTAGGTTCTACTTGTGTATAGGAGCCCTCTTCCTGAACCCACCCACTAAGCATGATGAATCTTCAAGCCAGTGACCACTCCTTGCTCTCTAAAGTCATGTTAAAACTTGCTTGGGAGCTGCCCAACCCTGTTCTCCCCACACACCCATTGCAATGCATGTGCAACATCCTCATTGTGATGTACATGTAATATCATCTGTATCATATATCAACCAAAGTTTGGGTGAATACTTGGTCCTCCTACTGTTTTAGATAACCATAAACCATTGTCAAAAATATATAGGAAGCTATAGAGACAATGCTTCAACCTTTGAATGTAATATTAACTATGATCCAAAAAGTAGGTAAACCATTGATGAAAACAAAATTTCACATGGTCAGGTAATTTGGAGAGTTATCATTATATCTGGATCCAATGACAAAGTCTATATTCTTTTTTTTTCTACTATGTGTAAGGTTGGTTTTAGCCGTATCAGAAAATCTAAAGTGCTTAAATAAGTAGGTATGGATAATTCACAGAAAAAGGAATGAAACCAACATTGATCAACACAGGAAGCAGCTGCAGAAGACACAATGATATCCAATAAGTAAGAAGGGTATTTCCCTTCATTTACATTTTTACCAATAAGAAAATTTTTTCTAGAAGTCACCAGTTTACTTACTCTGGGAGTGGGGTTATATTTGTATGTTTGAACCAGATACTGGCAAGAGAATTGATATCATCAATTTATTCATGATTCAGCTAGGGTGATAGGATGGTTTAGTTAGGGTTCTCTAGAGGAACATAATCAATAGGATATATATATATACTAGACCCACCTACTCAAGAAAAATTGAGCTTGAGTATGCTGGCTGGCTTCTTCTTTCTTTTGCTTTTTCTTTCATTCAGCACCTATGCCTTTTGGAAAGTGCTGCTGCATTCAGATTGTGTCCTGTCCCCCAGTAGACTGCCATTTGTGCCCACCATCACTGAAAACACCCTCACAGAAACACCCAGAAATGTATTTTGCTAAATTTCTAGATGTCTCTCAATTCAGTGAAATTGACAACCAAGATTAGCCACCAGTGGTTGAGGGAGGGTCTTCCACACTGTGTACGCAAGAGGGTGATCATCTGAAAAAGGATTTGTGTGAAAAGAGGAGAGAGAAGTTGTTCCTGATAACTAGGCAGCAATCTGTGTTCATCTTTCTCTTCCACTGCACTATACTATACTATGTCATGCTCATGTGACCTCTAATATCTCAGTTGTATTTTGGAACATGCAAAATCTTTCACGAAACAAGATGTATGAAAATTGAGTCTAGTAACTGACTCACTAAAAACCAAGCTAGACTAGAGTTTGGCTGCCTTCCCTGTTTATGAGGCTGTAAGACTAAGGGGTAAATAGAAAACTAGGGAGACTTTCTTGACTGTCTCAGGAAGAGATGCTCAATAAAGGCAGACAGCAGAGATAATACAGTGCGTTTCATCAGCTGAAGAAGCTCTGCCCTGCAGAACTTCCAGTCAAGAGTGGAGCTTGAGAAATGAACTGTTCATTTAAAAGACAGTAGCCAGAAAGAGAAAGGTTGGGTTACAATTGAGGATAAATGCCCTGTGATAGATGAGAAAATAAAGGTTTTTGTTTGTTTGTTTTTAAGGAAGAAGAAAAGAAGGAAGGAAGAATATATTGAGAGATATTTGAAAACCACAACCCCTCCCCGCAACACACACCAAATTCCTTGTTTTGGAAATAACAAATCAAGTAGATGCTTTAAAGAAAAAAATGGTTACTGCTGAGACTAGCATTTATGACTAGAGGATTAAAACACAAGAAATGTAAGGTAAAGAGAGAAAAGTCAAAGCTTGGAAAGTAAGGTAAAAGAGAGCATGAAGAAAAAAAAAAGCATGTGAGAATATTTCTTAAAAATAAAAGAGCAGCCATAAGTTGACTAGCAAGAGGAAAAGTCAGTACACACACATCTACACTCAAACACATACACACAAACACATACACACACACACATGCCCACATACAAGCACACTTAAGGAGAATTAATAAACAACTATGGAAGTTTTCCTGAACTAAGGAAATATTTCAGTCCAGAAATAGAAAGAGCTGACGAAGATCTTGACTGATTTAATTAGAAGACATACACAAGTAAGTACATTGTACAAAATGTGTAAACTCTAAGAGAAAAAATTATGTTTCTAGCTTTTAAAAATCAAGTTAAACAAAAAAAAAGGAAAAATACTCATGTTGGCATATACTTTATCATTTGACACTGAGCTGATAGATAATAGAAATGTTAATACTCTTGAGAAAAAAAGCAGCAAGTAATTTTTGTACTCAGGCAGTTGTTTTCTCATTAATGTGAAAGGTTTCAGGTTGATAACTTAAATAAATAAATGTATAAATTAAGTATACATATAACATAGGAAAAAGAAGTAATGGGGAGCAATAAAATTTAATGTATATAAATTCAGTAAATGAGGATAGGAGGACTTCTGAGTCCTAACATACTTCATGCAAATCAAATTCTAATAGTTGCTAAATTTTTCCAGTAAAACCTAGGAGATAGGTGGGTGTGAGGGAGCAAAGAAAAGTTAGCAACATTCCCATGTCCTCACTGGGAAAGCAGGAAAGAAGAAAGGAGGAGAAAGAAAAATGTGTTTCAAAAGTCTTGAAAATTAGGCAAGTGGAATAAAATTTAAGAATTATGGGATAAAGAAAAGAATAAGCCTTGGAAAACTAGTAGTAGATTTAATCAGTTGGACTATGAGAGAGGGGAAAGAGATTAAAATCATCAAGGAAATGGAATTAGCGTCAAAGTCTAAGTTAATTTCAGTATGTGTAGATACTCTATGAATCTAGTCAAAATAGGGGAAAATATAAGGTGCGTATATCTCTCTTCATTAAATTACTATGTATCTTAACACCAAATTATGATGTGAGGTATTTATTGGGTGATGTTTTAAAAATGATTTCTGACCACAGGCAGAAACTGATGGACCAATTCATCTCAATTCAAAAGACTTCAGATGTTCAGAGGGTACATGTATGAAGACTGTTCATACCAAAAAGTGAAATAAATCTCTGATTTCTGAAATAGCTTGGTTCTGTGTTCTTGAGGCCATGTTGTGCAGCTTGATTATTTCATGAACTCCTATGGACTTTGAAATATTGGTAGGACTATAAGTTTTGCAGATACCTGGGAATTAAAAATCTTATTTTAGTATTTAAGGGTATTTAATTTGAATTTCATTCTGATTTCTGTCTGAAGATTTATCTATTTACCTTTTGTTTAAGGTGTTAAGAAGTTGTCCAGTCTTGTACTTTCCTCAGTTTCCTCAATATTTATGATGAAATTCTCCCCTCTCCTTACTTGGGTAATGAGGAGGATCTTCCATAGGTGCGGTACTTTGGACACAATCACATAACTTATGAATACCCTGCTGGAATTTTAAAAATGTTCTGTTGAACCATAATGCAGATATATGGAGATGAAACCAATATGTTCTTATTCTTTTTCCTGTAACAATCTGGTGGTTAAAAGTGTAAGTTATGATTTCCTTTGTTTCTTGTTCCCTTTAAAACTCTGGTGTAATATATCCTGGAAGACTGACAATGTGAAGTATAAACTATAAATCATATAATGCAGAAGACCAATATGTAACAATATTGGACCCTCAATTTCTACTCCAAAGGACATAAAATTTCAACTAGTAAGATGGCAGCCATGTGAGTCTTGGAATAGAACATGGACGTGGACTAGTACCTGTAGAAAGACTTTGTATCTTGCTCCCCACAGGACTGAAATTTCATTGATGTCCACTGAAATTTTATTGAAACCTGGGTGGTCTCAAGGCCAACAGTTATGCTTGGCTCTTACGCACACAACCCAGTTACTGCAAGACCCAAAGTAAAGTCCAACATGGTGACTGAGTGACAGCCGCAGAGACTAGGCATCTTGGTCACCGGGACCATGGTGAGAGTCTTTAGAGAGTGAGGCAGAGTGAAGGGTGGGAGAGTGTGCAGGACACGTTTACGCTTCAGGAAAGACTGCACCAAGTACATAAGGTGCCTCCTAAAGTTTGGCAGGACATCCATGCCAGAAATTCACATGGTTCCCTCACATTTGGTTCTCTGCCCTTTGGGCAACTAGGAAAAATTCCACTTTGTTCCTTTGAAGTTAGATGTGACAAGAGCTTTTTTTGGACAGTGAAATATAACAGTGAAGTGTGTCACTTGTGACAAAACACTTATTGCTAGTGTACACATCTTTATCTCTCACTTCCCTGGCTATGGCAGTTGTGAAAATATGTTTAAATATCACCATCAAAAGATGATGAAGGACAAGACCAGTGAAAGGACTCCACCAGTGAGAGGAAGCCTGGCACAAAGTCATCTATAGGCCCATTTTGATTACATAGTAGAAGTCAATAAAATTTTGTCATTTTCAGTGTCTTGACTTTGGGCTGACAGTGCCGCCTAACTAATCCTGAT
>RJWM01009647.1:0-67061 GCA_004363535.1 Dasyprocta punctata | reverse complement strand
CAAACTTTCTGCCAAACCATAACACACATCGTGTGGAGCCCAACACCCAATGTCGTTCTTCTTCCCGGCAGAAATCTCCCAAGCCTGGTCTTTACTGGCAGGCTTTCTATCAGCCTTCTGGTCTCCTGAGCTCTGACCAGAATCTCCCATACAAAACAGCCTAAGCCGTTCCAGCTCCATGCATGTAGACGGCATCTCCGGACCTTTCCAAACGTTCCCTTTCCAAACTTTCCCCACAAGCCACTTCCAAAGGCTCTCGAACCACATGGTCAGGAATAGTCACAGCAATGACCCCACTCCTCTGGTACCAAATTCTGTCTTAGTTACTTTTTGCTCGTTGCCGAGACAAAATACCTGACACACAAAGTTAGGGAAGGAAAGGTTTATTCTTACAGTTTCTCAGGAGTTTCAGTCCATAAAGTGGGCTCCAAGGCAGCATGGGATGACGGGGCTACAGTTCATGGCGGCTGCAAGCTGCAAGCCGCAATCCGCGCTGGCGAGAGAGAGGGCAGAAGCAGGGAAGCAAGCAAGAGGAAGACCCGCCTTCCCTTATACTGTATCTCAGCTCCACCCCTGGGCGTGTGTAGCAGTCACATCATTAATCCTGGTGCTAGACAACAAACTGATCACAAGCATCAGACTCAGCCCCATCAAAAGTATGAGGACTTGGGGTACATAGCATATCCTATACAAAAGGTAAACCAACACATATCAGTTATAACCACCAATGTAAATGGCGTTAATTCACCAATCAAAAGAAACAGACTGGCAGAATGGGTCAAGAAACAAGATTCAACAGTATGCTGTATGCAAAAAACACATTTAACTCACTCTCCATGAAAATGAAACTCATAAAAAAGCAGAGATAGCTATTCTGTTCACAGACAATGTGAACTTCAAGAATAATCAAAAGAGATTTTTTAAAGGCCACTACATACTTGGTAAGGGAAAATTTTGAGAGAAGATAACAATATGTATGTGCCGAATACAGGAACCCACAACTACATAAGATAATTAGCAATACACATGAAAAACCAAGTAAGCAATAACACAATTGTAATGGGGGACTTTAATACCCCATTTTCACAAAGAGACAGGTCAACTAGAAAAAAAATCAGCAAACAAATACCAGAACTGAACCAAACCTGTGAACAAATGTACTTAGTAAAGTTTTTCAGACTGTTCCACGCAACATTATCAGAATACACATTCTTCTCAGATGCACATGAGACATTCTATAAAATAGGCCAATATACCAGCCTGCACAACAGGTTTAAGTAAATGCAAAGGAACTGAAATTATCCCATGCATGTTATAGGATCATAGTGCAATGAAATTGGAAATTAATGTCAAAAGAAATTGCAAAAACACATGAAAATTAAATAACACCCACCTAAACAGCCACTGGGTCACAGATGAAATTAAGAAAGAAATTAAACAGCACTTACAACTAAATGAGAATGCAGATACAACATACTAGAACTTATGGGGTGCAATGAAAACAGTCCTAACAGGGAAATTTTTAGCAGTAAATTCTCACATCAGGAAAACAGGATGAGCAAGTGAATCCAAAAGTCTGTCCAAGGGGGGAAATTATAAAGATCAGAGCAGAAATTAATGTAATGAAGACTAAGAAAGCAATACAAAGAATTAATGAATTGAAGAGTTGACTCTTTGAAAGAATAAATAAAATTGATAACCTTTAGCCAACATCATTTAAAAAAAAGGAAACAAAGGACTCCAATCCATGCACTGAGGACTAAAAAGGTGAAATCACTATAGATCCTGAGGAAATTTAGAAAATCATCAATATCTACTTCAAAAATCTTTACTCTCAAAGGATGGAAAACACAGAAATGGAAAGATTCCTAGATACATATGAATTACCAAAGTCGAATCGAGAAGATACAAAAATTCTGAATAACGCAGTATCAGTTAATAAGATTAAAAATGTAATTTAAAAATTACCAACAAAAAAAGCCCAGATTCTGATGGATTCACTGCTTAGTTCTATAAGAAATTTAGAGACTTAATAACAAGAGAGAGAAAGAGAAAGAGAGAGAGAGAGAAGGAGAAAGAAAGAGAAGGAGGGAGGGAGGAAAGGAGAGAGAGAAAGAGAGAGAAGGAGAAAGAAAGAGAAAGAGGGAGGGAGGGAAGGAGAGAGAGAGAAGGAGAAAGAAAGAGAAGGAGGGAGGGAGGGAAGGAGAGAGAGAGAAGGAGAAAGAAAGAGAAGGAGGGAGGGAAGGAGAGAGAGAAAGAGAGAGAAAGAGAAAGAGAGAGAAAGAGAAAGAGAGAGAAAGAAAGAGAGAGAGAAGGAGAAAGAAAGAGAAGGAGGGAGGGAGGGAAAGAGACTTAATAACAACACTCCTCAAATTCTTTAATGAAATTGAAAGGGAAGCAATGCAACTTAATTTAAATCTAAAGGCAAGTATTACCTGATAACAAAACCAGAGAAACACCCAACCAGAAAAGACAACTACAGGCCAGTATCCCTAATGAACAAAGATGCAAATTTCCTCAATAAGATATTGGCAAACAGAATGTAGCAAATCATCAAGAAGATTATCCATCATGACCAAGTGGGATTCATCCCAGGAATGCAGGAATGGTTTAACATATGCAAATAAATAAATGTAACACATCATATCAACAGAGCTAAAGACAAAAATCACATAATCATCTCAATAGATGCAGAAAAAGCTTTTCACAAAGTCCAAAGCTCATTCATGATAAATATCCTACAATCCTACAGAGTTGGGGAATAGAGGGTCTTTGACTCAATCTGATAAAAGCCATCTATGACAAACCAACAGCCACCATCATACTAAATGAACAAAAAACCAAAAGCTTTCACTCTGAAATCAGGAAGATTATAGTTCTGGGAACATTAGCTGGAGCAATTAGACAAGAGAGAGAAAGATAGAATAAGGATAGGAAAGGAAGAAGTTAAATTATTATGTGCAGGTGCCATGATGCTCTACATTGAAGATCCCAAAAACTACACCAAAAGACTTCTAGATTTAATAACCAAATTCAATAGCAGAAGAGCATACAATGTTGACATTCAAAATTCAATAACATTCCTGTACACAAACAACAAACTGACTGGAGAAAAAAATGGAAAACCATACCTTTCACAACAGCATCCAAAAAATGAAGTACTTAGGAATCAATTTAACAAAGAAGTAAAAGATCTATACACTGATAATTACACTGAAAAAGGAGGTTGCAAAGGATATCAGAAAATGGAAAGTTATCCCTTGTTGCTGGATAGGAAGAACTAATATAGTGAAAATGGCCATAATCCCAAAATTGTTATACAGATTTAATACAATTCTTATCAAAATACCATGAACATATGTCACAGAACTAGAGAAAACATCCCTAAAAGTCATCTGGAATCACAGCAGACGTAGAATAGCAAAAGTATTTCTGGGCAACAAAGGCATGTCAGGGGGCATCACAATTCCAGACCTAAAATTATACTACAAAGCTATAGTGATTAAATCAGCACAGTACTGGCAAAAACAGACTTGAGGATCAGTGGAACAGATTAGAAGATACAGACACAACTACAAACACTCAGCCACCTTATCTTTGACAAAGGAGCCAAACGTGTTCACTGGAAGAAATATAACCTCCTTTTTAATGGAAAAACTGGCTTTCTATATGCCAAAAACTAAAACTAGACCCATGTCTATTACCATTCTGTAAACTGAAGTCAAAATGGATCAAAGATCTAAATATTAAAACAGAAACACTAAGTCTACTGGAAGAGAAAGTATGTAGAAAACTTGGAAACATACATGTAGGCAGAGATTTCATGAACAAAACCCAAACTACACGGGAAATACTTCAAAGCATCACCAACTTGGATCTCATCTTATTAAAAAGCTTTTGTTCATCAAAGAAATTAGTCACAGAGTGAAAAAAACTCAGAGTGGAAAAAACTTTTAGACAACTGTCCCTCAGACAAAGGACTTCTATCTAGAACATATAATGAATTGAAAAAACTCAGATTCCCCAAGTTCAAAGACCCAGTGCAAAAATGGGTATCTGAGATAAATACACACTTCTCAAAGAAGAAATGCAAATAACAAATAAATATATGCAGAAGCATTCAACATCATTGGTCAATCAAGAGATGCAAATTAAAACATTGAGATTCTGTCTCACCCCAGAAAGAATGGCTGTGGGGGAAAAGAAATTCTTGTTCACTGTTGGTGGGAGTATAGACTGGTACAACCACTCTGGAAATCAGTGTGGAGATTCCTCCAAAAACCAGGCTATTCCCCTTCTTGGTATTTTCACAGATGAACTAAAAACATTATATACAGTGATACAAGTGCAGTCACGTTTATAACAGCACAATTTGTAATAGCTAAATCTTGCAAACAACCCAAAAGCCCACCAACCAAAGAATGGATAAAAAAGATGTGATATTTTTTGCAATGGAGTACTACTCAGTTATTAAGAAGGATAGACTTGAGACTTTTAGAGATAAATGGATGCAATCTGAGACCATACTCGTAAGTGAAATAAATCACATTCTCACGTGCTAATATCATATGTCACTCCAATGTAAGAAGCTAAAAGTGTAAATAAGATCCAAAATGCACAATAGATATTGTCAAATGGGAAGAAACTGTTCAAAAGGAAAGAGAAACTGGGCTGGGAAAAATGAGAATAGAAGGAAGAGAAAACGTAAAATAAATAAATAAATAAGAAAGATATTTATATATATATATATATATATATATATATATAGTGTTAAGACTGTTATACTACTAATTTCAATAAGTTCAATGAAAAGAAATGTTTGTGTTTATATTGTTTGGTCAATTTTTTATTCCTGTATCTTGTAATGTGAGCAACTACTTTGGAGATAGCAATATGCTATGTAGTAACTACTGTTACTCTCCTACTATCTTGTTTTGAAATTTTATAT
This sequence comes from Dasyprocta punctata, assembly GCA_004363535.1. Lineage (NCBI taxonomy): Eukaryota > Metazoa > Chordata > Mammalia > Rodentia > Dasyproctidae > Dasyprocta > Dasyprocta punctata. Next base: position 62,113 of record RJWM01009647.1, on the reverse strand, counting down.
CATGGTTATTATTGTTTTCCTCTTTATAATAAAAATAAATACATAAATAATTACTCAGGAAAGTGCAAAAAGAAGAAAAACAAAACCAAACAGTCAAGAAATTCAGTTCAAGTCCTAATAAATCCATGATAAATTACAGTGAATGAAGTTATCCAACTAATAGTTTATACCTTCTTCTCCCCAGAAAACAGGCACCTCAGATGGTTTGATAGCATTTAAATACCTTATAGCCTATGTTTTAGTAAGCACTGGGTCTGGAGGTATTTTTCCTTTTTCTGAGATGAATAAATGGTGGGGGCCACCTATGAAAAAGCATTAAAAAGAAGAAAGGAAGCAAGAATCAAAATACGGAAAATTACTACAGGATCCAAAGAAATTTTTAGAAAACAATTTGGCAGCTTTCATGGATGACAAGAGAACATGAACTTAAAGAGACGCAAGAAAGAAGAAGGCATTCAAATTACATATTTATCACTTACATCAACATTATCAATTTGCAAGCTAATGAAAAATATTTGATACACAGAAATAATAAAATTATTGGAAACTACAAATAAATAGGACAAAAAGTATTCAGGATATGTGTGAATTGAAATAAAAAGACTTATGAAAGACAGTTTTAAATTACCCTGACAATCAGAGGTGTGTCCCTGGACAGGTAATAATTCAATTGTTGAGCTCTTGCCCAACATGCATAAGACCCTGTGTTTAGTCCCTAGACTAGGGGAAACATGTACACACACAAAAAAAAAAAAATCCACAAATTTGTAGACTGTTGTACTCCTGGATGAAAAGGCTCAATAATGTAAATGTTTAATGTCATTCAAATTCATTTGTAAAGTTAAGGGAGTGCACACTTTTGAAGTTAATTCATCAAAATAAGCATTCAACCTATTTCAAATTTTAACAAGAAATTAATAGGGGTTGTTAGAGATATCAACTGGGTATCAAAATTATTCTTTAATGGATAATATTTAAGTAATGTATGCCAGCATAAGTACACACTGTAATATTTAAGTAGTGTATATATATGAGCGTGGGGAATATAATATCTATTTTTTCTTGCAAGATAATAAAGATATTCACAAGTACAATATTCAGTGCTGGCAAATGTGAAGTAACATGGCTTGCTAATGCACTGCACAGCAGTGAAACTGGATATAGTCTTTCTGTATTCTAATTGGAATAAGTATAGTAAAGATCTTACAAATATACATATAATCAAATCTAGGAGCTCCAATTCTCAAACATATCCTAAAGAATAATCAGAAGTAAAAACCAAGTATTTATGTATAACGATATTTATGAAAGGCTCGTGGATAATAGCAAAACAATGACATAATTAAAATGCCTCACAAAAATAAGTGATTGAATAAAATATGGCTTATACTTCTAATGAAATATATAAACCGTTTACTATTAGTTTAATAATGAATTAGTATTGATTCAATAAAAATAATACTGTAGGAAAATATTTAACATAATAAGAAAATGATGAGATAAAATAAAAAGAATTCAATATTATTTATACTACATGTAATCCATAGCCTATATTCACAAGAAATATATCTGAAAGGCAAATACAAAATCGTATTAAGTGAATTATCTGTGGGAGTTCATATTTTTCTCTTTTGTATATTTTAAAGTTTATAAAACTAACATTCATTCTTTCTATGTAAGTAGCAATGAACATTTTAAAATTGTTCTTTATTCCATCAAGAAAATTTTCTCTAGGCTCTATTGCATTATATTTGTGTGTATATATATGTATATATGTATATATATATATATATATATATATAGTCATAATCTTTATGTTGGCTTATGAATAAGGCAACCAAAAGTTAAAGTTGGTCCTAGTTTGTGTCTGTTTCCCTAGTGCAGTTATCAATAGCTCTGTTTCTCTTCCAAATTAGTCCCAGCATCCATAATGATGTATGTAGTTGATCACTCTATCTATAAAACCATCATCTTTCACAGTTCACATTTAGAGTTCAACATCAATATCATTTTTCTAAGGGCAGAATTTCTCAAATATGATTCACTTTTAAATGAACAATTAGAGAGTGTATTGTGATATAGAACTAGTGTTATAGCCAATATTTATTTACTATAAAATATTTGATACATCACTCCTATAAACAATTGTAAAGCAATTTTTTCAAGTGGTTGTAAGATTTTTAAAAATTTGAATAGAACACTGTGATAATGTTTTAGAAGAGGAGAAGGGATAGAGAAACACTGCAAATTTTCCCAGCCGTGATGAGGGATAACCAGAACCAGGATAAAGCAAGGTCTATCTTCTATATAGATAAATGCAATCTCCTAACTATAAATCCTTTCCCCAGACCTTATGGGCCATATTAACCTGCTTCATCGTCCCCTAAGTTTAACAGAAGTGATGAAGTAAAAATCTCTTTGCAAAATGGTAAGTATTCCCATTCTAGGGTAGTAATCACAAAAAAACTATTTATCAATTCTGTCTTATTATATTGTTTTTCTTTTCACTTCATACCACCCCCAATGTATGGCTGCCTCTGTTATATCTTAAATGCAACAAACTACTATTTTAACTGACTTCACCTTTGAATGACACTTCAAAAGATTGTAGGCCATTGTTATCCTTGTGAGTTTTACTAATGGGAGAGATGATCAGGAAGATTAAAAGCATAATAATAAAATTACTCTTTTGCAAACCTCTTTCTTCAGTGTCCCTTTGCTGCATAGAGTAACTCTGGCTACCCTGCAGCCAATTTATAAACAACAAAAAGAAAGCTCTTGTATAAAACTAAATTATAGGACATCTTTCAAAATCAGTACCTGTGATGACTCAGACATCAGGTTAATAAAACTAATTTTTCCTAAGGGTTTCAGACAATTGAAGGTTATTACCTTTTCCAATCATCTTCATTTACCTGGCTAGAAACGACTAAACATGTTCAAGGTCAGTAGCTAACCGAGTGCATTGAATGAATGAATACGATGTAATTATGACAACACCCTAGAGTATCCTATTATTTAGCAAACAACAGTAGAACATGCAACACCCCACATAATTATTGGTTCCTCTTTGCTAAAGGTTCTTGGTCTTAGTCCCATTGCTTCTTGTCAGTTCAGAATTATGGTCTGTGAATTTGAAAGTCAGTTACTGAATTTCAATGTACTGATTGCCTGTTGCTCCCATGTCAGTCAGCTGGTTTCCCAAAGAAGGAAAATGTGTTTTGTAACTTCTCTATGCTTTTTGAAATCTCTTCACAGAGATTTCATTTTTCTCTGGGAGAGAAATATGTATCAGTATAAAAGTTCTTTCCAAAGATATTTATGTTCACAAATGATTTCTGTGTACTAGTTTAAGTTAAACACATAAAAAATTTTTAAAGAATATAACATAATGCTACCTTTCCTGATGATCATATTCTTTCTGGGAAGAGAAAAATTAAAATAGAAGACAAGGAGACTGGATGCTTGATAAAGTGAGGAAATGTAAGAAAGGGACAGAGCCAGTCATATATCTGACTGACCTTTGAACTACGCTTGGATGAAGTAAAATCAAAGTTTTTTAGCCAAAGATAAAAACATTAAACTGAGAACAGATAAACTAATCCAGAGAGCCCGAGGCTCAGTTCCGCTGAGAAAATTGCACGATAAAGCAAAACAAAAAGCATTCCTCATAGAAAATTAATAGGATCCACAATCACCAAAGTTCAATATTTACAATTTCTTATATAAAATTCAACATTTTCTGTCATATGAAGAAACCCAAGAAACCAAGAAAATGAAACACATTGTCAAAACAAAATACAATTAATCAATCAAGACATCACAAGATGACCCAAACATTGTCACCAACAGACCAGTATGCTATTTTTACTTTTATTGTATTTATTTTTATTGCCATATATTAATTCTCCAAGCTAATGGAAGTCAGCGTGATGCTCCCTGATGCATGCAGTTTATATTGAGTATTTTTTTTAAAAAAAGCCTTTATAGAAATCCATAATGGGGCCGGGGATTTAGCTCAGTAGCACAAGTGCCTGCCTGGCAAGCTCAAGGTTGTGATTTTGATCCCCGGTATCAAAAAAGAGAAAGAAATCCATAATGATATGAAACAAGGTATTTGTAATAAACGAAATGTGAGAATACCATGGCATAAATGTAGAAATTGTTTTTTAAAAAGAGCCAAATGGTAACTTCAGCACTGGAAAATACAAAACTTGGAATTGTAAAAATTCACTAGATGGAGTTGATAGACATATGGAGGTAACAAAGAAGAGTATGTAGCTAAAATAAGTCAATAAAATTATTGTGCAAAAGGAAAAGATAAAAAAGTAAATAAATTCAACCTCAGTGACTTGATACATAATACCAAGTATTCAAACATATTATTGGTACTCCATAACAATGGAAAAATTGGGTAGGAAATTTATCGGAAAACTTCCCAAATTAATAGCATATTGAAATTTACATATAGAAAAGATAAAAGAAAATGAAGCAGAATAAACATGAAGATGTGCTAACATATAATTATCATACCACTGAAAACTAAAAATGGTGTCATGGTCCATGCTTATAATTCCAGCAGCTCAGGTGGCTGAAGTCAGAGGATTACAAGTTCCAGGCCAACCTGGGCACTTTAGTGAGTACCTGGCTCAAAACAAAAAATCAAAAAACCCTGGGGAACTGTTTCAATCAAAAAGTCCTGGGTTAATCTACAGTATCATGAAAGAAAGGAAGAAAGAAAGAATGAAAGAACGAAAGAGAAAGAGAAAGAGAGAAAGGCAAAGAAAGAAAAGAAAAGAGAAAAAGGAAAGGAAAGGAAGGAAGGAAGGGAGGGAGAGAAAGAAGAAAATAGTAAATCACAATCTTGCAAGCATCAAGAGAAACATAATGGCTTACATAGATAAACAATTATCTCATTAAAAGCTGACTTCTTAGATAATACAATGATATCAGAGGCTGGGGAGTGGGCAAATACAGACTTGTTGGTAAAAAGGTACAACGTTTCAGACAGAGAGGAAGAATAAGTTTTAAGATCAATGGCACAGCAGGTAACTATAGTTGGTAATAATTTATTACATATTTCAAAGTAAATATGAGAGTAAATTTCAAGTGTCTTACCATGAAGAATAATAGGCAAGTTAGGTGATGGATATGTCAATGAGTTTAATCATTTCACATTGTAAAACTATATCAAAGCATTACAGTAGCCCCAATAAATGTACACCATTATGATCTGGTAACCAATAATATGATTTTTTTTAAAAAACCTGACTTGTGCGTGAAAACAAGGGAGTTAGAAGAAATGCAACAACTATAAAACATTGAAAGTAAACATCAGTATAAATCACCATATTTAGGAAAAATATCCTCAAAGCATTAAGGCAAAACAAAGGGATTATCTAAGAAAAGAAAACAAAAAATTTATCATCAGTGGATCCATATTAAAAGAAATGCCAGTGAAAATTCTTCAGGATGAGAAGAAATGATAACAGATGGGAAGAAATATCCTCAAAAATAATATAAAGAACATTATTAATGATAAGAACCATGGCATATGCAGAACACTCTTAAAAGAAAATCTTGAGATCAGTTAAATTTACAAAGTTTTCTTGAGCATGAAAGAAATTCTGGAACCGAAAAGCATTCCCAGACAAATGCAGTTCAGTATTCCCCACCACACCATGCATACAAGTTGAATTAGAGCCAGAAAACAGGAGGTGACATGTAGAAAAAAACCTGATTGGCTGCAACAAACTACTTGCTCTATACGGATATGGATGCATTAGTTGACAGTTCGTGACTGGCTGAAGCTAAACTGCTGTGATTAACTAAGATTCAGCTGCTTAGTTACAAAAGAATCTTCTTAGGTTAGGTTCCAATTTACTTACACAACTCTACAGTTCACTAGCTATAGAGGTGACATTGTGCCAAATTTACCAGTCAATCAGGAGGCTGGTTTGGGCCTAATGTATTTCTGCTCAATAATTTCCCTCATTTTGGTGGTCCTCACAAATCTTGAGGGGCCGACCAAAGCCATGAGCATGGGCACTGGTACCAACTTTTGTAATAATAACTATAAATCTGATTTATCCTAGTATCAAATTTACAATTAACTTTAGTTAGACAAATCTTAAGTCTTATATTTTCTTCTTCCCATCACAGCAAAACTATTTGATATACAAAGGATGGCTATGTATGAATATTTAAAACTTTTGGATGAACATAACCAAAACTAAGAAGTGGAAATAACTCTTTTCTATAGGGTTCCCCATGAATCAAATCTATCAAAGTTAAAATTCAGAAATTAAAGATAGTTCAACAGTATCCAAGTTCCACTGATCAGCCCTTGTTTGGAGTGGTGACAATGGAGAACCACAGTAGTAGACTGTTGTGGATTGTGCCTAGATATCCCGCAAAGTCTCATGCAAACATGGGGGCAGGCTCTTTTGGAGGCAGTTGAGTCTAGAGTTTGTGACTGATTTATAGTGCATTGCTGGGATTAAGGGTGCTGGGATTAAGGCTGGGTGATTGCTGGATCACTCCACTGATTGTACTGGCACCATTCTAATCCCTGCAAGCTAGATAATATAAAAGGGGCAGAAAGAGGCTTGTTTTGCCCTTTTGTTCTTTTTGTTTTCACTGTCTTCTGCCACCATGAACAGTTGCCCCTCTGCCGTATACCATCCTGCTTACAGGCTGATACTTATGGATTGATACCTCTGCAAACTGTGAGCTGAATAAACCTTTCCTCCTTTAAATTTGAGTGTTGGGCATTTTGTCTCAGCAACAAGAAAAGTTACTAAGACATACACTGAAGTGATCTGATCTAAGGAGGTATTCAATTTTGTAGTTAGTCTGGTGAAATAAGTCATAGTGATCTGGAGATCTGCTTAAACAACCTCAAAGCGTGGGGACACTTGGATGCCTGCAATCCAAATTCTAGTTGTTTTTATGTTCCTATTATGTGCTCCCTTCCCCTGATTAATTTCCTTAACGTTTTTGATGACCAGGTCTAGACAAGCAACAGCATCTGCCATCATTTTAATCTAACTCTCAGTAGTATTAATACTGGGGGACAGGGTAGAACTGGGGAAATAGCTTGGTGGTAGAGCATTTGCCTAGCATGTGTTCGGCCCAGGTTTCAATTACCAGCATCACCAAAACAAACATAAACATGTGACTTTTTGGCATCTCACACTGGGAACAAAAAAGAAGGAGAGAGAAAGATGATTGCCACATTCAATTTCATTCCAAATCCTACACAAGCCCACTACACAAACTTGAGCAAAAAAGAAAAAGATTAAGACCTACACTGTGCTCTATTAAGTGTGTTTATTGTATAAAGAAAAAGTTGCTATTCATTTTTCCCAGAAATGCCCCTATCCATTTGTATCTCTGAAAAAGTCTGATTAGCTACAAAAATTGGAATCTTTCACGATTTACAGATTTAGCTATAAAACCCATTAAGCGGTGTCCCACCCTCTCCACTCTTTCATTGGAAACTTTTCTAAGTGGAAATCAACTCATGTTCATCTATTTCAAGATGAATACAAGTTCTAGTAATTGACCACTTTGATTTCCAACTAAAGAAAGTGTTCAGGAACCTTTAAACATGGCATTTGGAAGGCAGGAGTAATCCAGGTTAAATAATAAGATCTGAACTAATGAAGAGTCAGAACAGAATAGGCAAATTCTCCTCTGACTGAATATAGGCCCTTGGAAGCTGGAAAGGAGGACATTTGCACAAGGTTCAGTTAATTCTTCTTGTGCAATAAGTTTTCATAGCTTCTGAACAAGATCCAAAGGGAATTTTCCTTTACACGATCCATTCACAGCATTTTGTAAGGATGTATAACCACACACTGTCACAAGAAACTCTACAAGATTTAATCCAGTGACATTGCATAAGGAAATACTTGCACCCATATGAGTAGTTCCCAGGTTTTGTACAAACAATATACCTTGTGCAAGCATCATCTGGATGAGTTTTCTATGCCTATAACAATTAGGCTACCAATTGAAAAGATCAGAGTAAGGCTTCTAATAATGTAGCAGAAAAAAAGTGATATTAAAATTCAACACTGATAACTTTCCATTCTACCTTTGAAGTTTTAGGGCATTTTATATTGAGAAAAAAGATAAAATTTGGCATTAACGCAATGGTTTCCTGTCTTTTTGGCATAAGTTCTCACACCCAACAATTACTCTGGTTTTTTGCTAAATCATAAGCCTTTGCTAAAGCCATTCAGAAATCATGATCTCATAAACACTCTTTCTAGGAAATGGAAAAGGTTTTCATGATAGGAAATAAAGAAAGTAGGATAAATAAAACCTTTACGCTGACAGGAAAGTTTTGCCCTTTGATCTTGGTATATTGGTCTATGTCTTATGCTGTCAACTGATAGAAGAAGAATTCCCTATTAGATTTACCTTAAGGTCTTCAAGAGGTGTATACTTCTAAAAGTCTGGAGGAACCTTTTGGAATTACAAGATACAAACCCAAGACTTGAAACTCGAAAGCTCTGCAGCAGTGTTGGTGGTGAGAACTCCACAGAATCCGTTCCAACACAGTTCAGGGGCACTCTTTCTCTGATCCTTTCTCCAGGAGAGCCTGTCACCTCATTCCAGATAATAATAATTTGGACTATCCCTGGTCATGCATCATGGGGACCTTGTTATACCTGTTTGAGATACCCCGGAGACAGTATGTTAAAGTGTGGCAATGCCTACTCATATCAGAATTCAAGGAATGAGAGACACATGAGAACCTGTTACTAAGGGCATAGGCCTTTCAGTAACTATTTCCTAAGAGTCAATCTATGTTTTCCAGTAGGAATGGACCTGATTGTCATTAAAACCAATACTAACACTTGTGACCAAGATAAGCTAACTGACCCAGGTAATTCACAATTTAAATTTCAAGATGCCATTTGTCCCTTAGTGACAATAGTAATGCCATTTTGTTTAGTGCAATTTACAACTTTCCCAGTAAAATGGGAACCTCTGGCACTGGAAATTTTTTTAAGATTCCACATAAAGAAAATACATTGTAGCCTGGCATGGAGGCACACGCCTTTAATCCCAGCACTCAGGAGGCTGAGGTAAGTGGAGTGTTGTGAGTTCGAGGCCAGCTTGGGCTACAACGTGAGCGCAAGATCGGCCTGAATTACATAGTGCGGCCCTGCCTTGAAAAACTAGGGCCAGGAGTTTGGCTCAGTAGCTTGAACACCTGCCTGGTAGGCGCGAGGCTGTGAGTTTGATCCTCAGTGTCACAAAAAAATTATATATATGTATATATATATATATATATATATATACATTTTACAAAATTTCTCAGCTACTATTATAGCATCAGCCTTCCTACATGGAAAAGCTTGTACCTCACCAAAAAAATACACAAACTATTTTAAATATTGAGGTTAACAGCAGAACAAAATACAAATGGTTCATGAGGTGGTAGAAATCTACCACTTTAAGTTCCTATTGTCTTCCGAGGATTATGGCCTGAAAAGAAAACATTAATTATTAGAAAAACATAATAACAATCTTAGGCCAATCATTCAACCAATATTTTTCCATAATTTGACTCACTTTGCCTAGTCTACAATGAATGGGGAATAGAAGAAATTTACCAATGAACACTTCATGTACTCAGTAGTGACCAGAGAGTCCTGTAGGATCTCCATGTGTCCATGTTTACAATGCACTGAGAGTCTTTTAAATGCTTATTTTGCTTTTCTGACTAATGTCTACTGTGTTTTTCATTAAATTGATTATCATGGAGAAGTTGACTTAGACCAATCTTAGGAATTCATTCAAAATCTATATCTTAAAAATTTAACTACTATTTGAATTAACAGGAGAATCTGTCAAAACTTTTCATGGTATTTAATTCATTTTTCTGACCAATCGTATTAGCAGTTTTATGGAATTAATATATTTCCTCCTTCAAGTTGAGAGAATTCTTTCCTAGTTCAATGATGTGGTCAGATTTCATCAGTGTACTTTTGATACTAATATTCAACCTCCTACAAAAACCTTGAAGTCCCTTCTTGTGCCAGTCAGCTTCACCACAAGTAAAGCTCCTTTCATGGCATTCATCTGTCACAAACCTTCTATAATTTTCTTATCCATTAAATTTTCCCCTATGCGTCTTCATTTCCCATTCTGGAATAGCATAGTCATTCTGCTTTATGATAAAACATTCTCTCTTTTTATCTCAATAAAATATCCTCACAAGTTTAGTATTTCCTTATCAAAAGTACATCTTACCTTCCCTTTATATTCGCACATAGAGTTTTTCTCCCTATTATGTCTAGCAATTTTAGTTACACACATCAGTTAAAATCTTAACCCATGGTAAATTCAATTTACACTGACTATCAGGAAGTAATTAATTATGCACTATCTGTTACATCAGCAACCTATAGACTGGAAAACCTATAAGTCATAATCCCTGGAATCATATTTTTTATCATATTATGATTTGTTAGTCACAGGGTATCTATTAATGGCTCCAAATATATTTAATTTCCCTGTTATAAGAAATTTCAGAGGAAGCAATTTTTTTCTCTATTCCTTCATGATATTTTCTAGGTTACAGAATTAAACTGTGTTTTGTATAGATTTCTCTCAGTTTTAACTTATCATTTTTGATGATAAGAGTTTTAAAATTTACTAAAACAGGAGTATCTCTTGTGTGGGAGCTTTGTTTTACTTATATCTATGTAATTCACTTGTTCATAATAATTATGCCTGGGTTGCTTACACAGCTAGTCATCATTTTAAGTTATTCTAAGAAATCCTGTAAGAATAGAGATAACGTAAGTTTATTTTATCAGAAAACTTAGATTTTAAAAACTCATGTACTTTTATTATTCATTTGCTGGAAACATTAAAGACTTGCCTGTTTTAATTAAACTAACTTCTTATATAGCAGAGATTACTCAAGTCAAATGAACTTTTAAACCATTGGATGAGTTCTTATTTTGTATGTGCACGTGAATACTTTATTATATAAGTAAATGAAATGAAGTTGTCGGTATTCAATTTTTCAACATTTTTAATAGAAAATAATTATCTTACAAATGTATTACACATACAGAAATATATGCATAAATACATTGATAGAAATAGACGTTATAAAATCAGAGCTGACAGACATTTTAGGTTTAAATATGATCATTCTAAGCCAGGAAAGTAGGTTGCCAGAAAAAGTCCAGCTAAGACAACTTTGCCTTGAACAAGAGTAAGACTTGCTATGCAGCTTGAGTTTTAACTGCACCCCCTGCATGAGAGTCAAGGAACTCACAACTGTCCCCTGGATTATCTTAAAAAGCAACACTAGTGGTGATTCATCCAGTATATTTAGTACGGTGACAGAGTTAAGTTGAAATGTTTCAGATGGAGATTAGTAGAAGACAAAAGAATGTCATAGAATGTTACTCTGCTTACTGAAAGATGCTGATTTTGACTATAGTTTAGTAGATATGTAAGTAAATCCCTCTCACAGGATAAAATTCAAGTCCACGAGTCTTCTCTTATGGATTCTATCAAATATTGCAGTAGAAACACCAACCCTACACAAATCATTCCAGAAAGGAGATGAAAATTCTTGCCAAATCACTTTACAAGGTTTATGTTACATTATGTCCCCAAAGCAGCTAGGTTTTGAGTGGCTCCCAGCGCAAGAAGGGGCTCTGTAGCAGGTACAGGCTGCGATACAAGCTGCTTCACCACTTGGGTCAGCAGCACATCCGGTGGTGCGCTGCACATTGCTGGCACCTCAGGGTGCTTTTTGGAGCCTCAGGCAAGCTTCTTTGAGGAACTTTGGGATTTAGGAGCAAAATTTTGCCGTCCTCTGTGAATAACTACTCTTCTTTTGACAAAAAGCTCTTGGCCTGCTACTGTGTCTTAGTGTAGGTTGAACATATAACTAAGGGTCACCAAGTTATCATCCAACCAGGGATGCATAGTATAATCTTGATGTTAGGTGATCCAGTCCACCAAGTTCAATAGTTAAGCTTGCACAGCAGGACGCTATCAGCACATGGAAGTGCTATATACATGCCTGGGCATGACTAGAACTGGAGACACAAATAGGTTACTTCAAGCAGTAGTAGTCCACAAATCCATAGGCCACATTACTGTCCTCACTGCCTTCCTTCTCCCAGTGTTTGTAGCCTTGAGAGTTCCCTATGACAATTTGACACAGAAAAGTCTCAAGCCTGGTTTACATGTGATTCTGTGTAACACGGGAGACCAGCCAAAAGTGGAAAACTGAAGCACTACAGGCCATTTCTAGTACATCCTTGTAAGAGAATGCTGCTCACCCAAGTGGTGGAACAGCTTGTAAAGCAGCCTGTACCCGCTACAGAGACCCTACTTGAGCTGGGAGCCATTCAAAACCTAGCTGCTTTGGGGGCATAAGTGTAACATAAACCTTGTGAAGTGATTTGGGAAGAATTTTCATCTCCTTTCTGGAATGATTTGTGTAGGATTGGTGTTTCTTCTGCAATCCTTCCAGTGGACAGAATATTAAGCAAGACACCTTGTGGCACACTTCACGTAGAAAAAGAAAGAAATAGTCAGGTGCGTGATTATGCAATGATTCATGCGTTGTGGCCAGTTGTTTGGCTGGATGGTCAAGAATTTGGAAGGAACGTGATTGGAAAGAGGTATGGGTCTAGACATACCTGAATGAGAAAAAAAAAGAAACTATGATGATTTTTGTGTCCTATGTTATTCACTGCATGGTGACCTCAGCAGAAAAGGACATTGATAATCCAGTGAAGAAGACACCCTGCCCTGTGTATACTAGTCAGACTTTTTCCCCAGCCATTTTTGTCATCATCAATAGGATTATGAACAATGTGACCATGATGGCAGCGACATAGTCTTCCACTCACCATTACTGATCTGGTTAGACTCAATGATAAATGCTCAACCTGTCAGCAGCAGAGATCAGCACTGACCCACTGACACTGCTTCATTCTCCAGGGTTATGAGCTAATTTCTGGCAGGTCGATTATACAACGAGAATAAGAATAGGTTGAGAATGGAATTAAAAAGAAGCTTTTATGAAAACTTGATTAAAACAAGAACCAACAATGGTACAGATTCTTTTAAATATGTGTCATGACAGAAGATATTGTTTTTGATTTCTAAAACAATAATAAACCAGCCTATTTTCCATGATTTCAGAACATTTTATACATCAATCTAGTTTTCCAATTATTCTTTCATTTGAGAAAATGAAGATGACAATGTTATTTGCTACCACTTCAAATGTTAAATCAGGATTCAGATTTAGTAGCATATCCCTTGGGAATTTTATCCACTAGTCATTATTATTTCTTCATGTAAGCTAGATTTTTTCTATCATCAGCTTTGTCCAAAGTCAATGAATATAGTGATTATGTGTTCACAATCCGTGTTGCTATCCCATAGACTATTATTTTACAAATTAATTCAAATTTAGTCTAGGCTTATATTGAAATTCACTTTCGCACTCTGATTTGTTTCAAAAGCTATTCAGTCACAAAGATATTTTTATCGCTATCCACCAACTATAATATGGACATGGATTGACTAATTTAAAAAACTACTTAGAAATCACTGGAGGAAACAGAAATGTGGCTGAACTGAATGACTGAAGGCATTGGAGCTTCTATGTGATATACTTTGATTTGCAACCAGAGAGACCCTGTCAGATAATCATGTGTTCACAGCAGAAAGTTCACAGTAAGGTACAGAACCAGCCCAAGAATGGGAGCAAGCCAGAGAGTTGGCTATGATTTCAGGGCACTCCCAATACCATCCACAAACATTTCCATTAGTCAATTAGATAGTCCTGAAATCCTGCTGTTAGAGAATTTATCCACTAGCTTAAGCCTTTTGGGCCTATTAAAACATGAATATTGAAAGAAGTCATGGTTTTAGCTTAATCGTCTCAGTGAATTTATTATATCTTAACCTGAGAGCAGGACTAGCTAGAAAAAGAAAAGGTAAGTAACTCTGAGCGCACCAAAATTTAAGCATAGGAGAGAGGTGCAAAAAGTAGATGGAAGACTACATACACCAGAAGCAAGTTCTATTTTCATTTTGAAAACAAAACAAAAAATATCCCTTTTAGAAAGAAAGCTAAGGCCTCAAAAGTAGCCACATGTTGAAAATAGAACAAATGCTAAAGTCCAAATAGGAAACATTGAGGACTCAAAGACAAATCAATTATTTTAGAAAAGTGCATTAACAGAGCTTCAGTCCTTGAACATTTACTGAGCACTGGCAGTAAGTCAGAACCAGGCTAACTGCTAATAACAGAGAATCCTTCTCAAAACACTCTTTCTGCTCTTCCTCAGTTACAGAACTCCAGTTGTAACCTGGGTACATTGCCACAAATATTTAAAACTACATTTCCCAGCCTGCCCTGCAGCTGGTGTTATTAAATTCTATACAGTGTGTTGCAAAGGACCACACTCTGCAAAACATTCTTGATGTTTGTTTAATTCACTGCAGTACAATAGAGATGCTTCTGCAGTGCCTTGGATCGTATGGTGACCTGGAAGATGACAACTGTAATTAGGTAGAAGCACAGAAAGATATTAAGAGAATAAATCCTTATATGCTACCCCATGGAGGGTGGTGAGGCAAGGAATAAGTTTCAGTGAAAACAAATGAGGGCAAATACACAGCGATGCAAGAAAAACTCAAGATAAAAATCATGTAATCTAAAAGAAGACTCCTTGAGGAAAGCAATGATCAACAGTAATGTTTGAGAGGACCTTATAAGTTGAGTGTTGAGGGGCAGGAGTGAGATTTAAATCACTTGAGGAATGACTGGCATGCAGGAGAACAAAATAACTCTTTCTAGGATCTTTCTGAAATGGTAGGAGTACAGCTACATGAAAGATGTTGGGTCATATGAACATTTTTATTTGTTTTTAGATTTGGGTTAGGATAGGAAATCTTTGGTATTTTAAAAGGAGAAAACAGAGAAGTAGAAGTTGAATATATGGAGGAGATAGAAGAAAATTAATGATTACCAGAAACACAAGAAGAAGATGCAATTCACATCCATAGGTTGAATGATGTATCTTAATCTGAGACTGCGAGAAGAGAGAAAATGCTTGGTAAGTGTGGCTAGAGAAAGCTCATAGGTAGGGAGTCAGGAACTTGAAGGATTTGCTTTCTGAGGAAGTAGACTAGTAAGCTGAAAAGATAAAGAAAATTCTGAATATTTTCAAAGAGGGATTGACTAGTCAAATCAAATTCTCCACACCTCTTGCATGCACACTTTTGCCACAATGAGCAAACGATGTACACTGCCATTCCTTAATGTGGAGTTTGGCCTCCTGATTTAAATTGTTCAACAGACTAGGGCAGAAATAACAGAATGCCAGTTCTGTCCTATAATTTAAGATGGCTTCTATACTCTGCAATGCCCGTGAAAAAATATGTCAGAGGTAGCTGTGCACCCTTTCTCCCTGAACCCCAAAAGGACTTGCATGAAGGAGTCACACACTGCAGAGGCTCTTCAGTTTCTCTACCGTTCAATCAGAGACACCCACAGAAAAGCCACAGACTCATGAGAGCAACTCACAACTGTAAGTCACAGAGTTTGGAGGAGGTTTGTTATACGTAATTATTATAGCAATATTTAACTTGTACAAAGGAACTGAACCATAGTAAGAAGACATGCCTCTTATTATGCCAAGTGACACTAAGAAAGGTAGTGGAAAGGGAATAATAAGGAGGATGTCGAGACTGACGAACCTAAGAAACTTGTTCAAAACCATGGACTAGGAAGTTAAGAAACTAAGACTGAAACTCAGGACTGTCTGATCTCAACTCTGTCTTTGTTGTTTTGTTGTTGTTGTTTTTGTTTTTGCTGCACCAATAAGCACATTCTCAAGAATCAACCAAACCCATCTGAAGACTGCTAGACGGAAGTGGTTGAAAGTCTCCAGGCACCAGGAGCCAAACACCATATTCTAAGACTGATTATATATTCAGAAGTACAATTTATATCGTATGCTAGCTTTCTATAAGACCTCCAAATTCCTCTTTTAGCCAATAAGTATGTTTTATAAGGCAATATAGGAACATGAGAGTCTTTGGAAGCGGACAAGCTTAAATTTGAATTCAATTTACCTCAGCAACTGACTTAAACTCTAAAGCACCTCCTTTCTGCATGTATGAAATAGACAAAGTGTACTTTGCTGGCTTGTTCGGGGGATCTATAATCTTCCTTTCCTGTGGTAAGCACTCAGCAAATGTTAGCTCCTTCCCACTCCTTATCTAAAGGACACTGGTATGTATACTTAATTAGAATCACAGAACAATGATACAAGCAATACAGATTTCTTCCAGACTTGAATTTTTTAGATGCTTTTCCTGTAACAGAAATGTGATTCCTCACAAGCAACAAACTACCGTCTACTAGTCTATATGATGAGCAGTTGTATATTGCCCCTTTCTTTTCTTTCATCTTTATTACTCCAAACGCATCTTTACCCTCTTTCCAATTGCATTATGAATTTGTGTGCCCCCTTAATACTGTCCTGCAGTCTTGCTGCTGAGACCAGACAAAGTACAACCCTAGGGAGGGACTGGGGAAGAATCCCGTTTCTTTTGCCTCCTAAATCCCCGCCATATGGGCAACCTAAGGGATAGATTCAAACAGTAGGGGAGGACTGACTATGAGGAAGAATAATTTCTGTTGATTCTTCTCTCAGCGATTTTCTTTCTCCTTTCAGTTCAGCAGGGGTCATATCAAGGGTAGCAGTGGAAGGATAAGTGACTTTGCTCTGTTATCTGCTTTTTATGGTATCTTTGTACTCCTATCTCACCTACCCTTCTAACTAGGTATCCAGAAGAGAAGCAAAAGTGACAGATTAATAGAGTGATCTATGTGTCAAACATAGAAAATAATAATGGTTCTGGATAGATTGCAATAATAGTAACAATAACAACAGTAATATAGCAGTAATAATGATGACAAGCATTTTACAAGTTCTTACCATGTGGCAGGCAGTATCCCAAAGGCCTTATATGTGCTCACTCATTGCATCCTCATGCTATTGTCTAGCCACTCATATTATTCCCGTTTTACAGAAAACAGCCCTAACTAAAATCATGTGTGGACTCATCTATTTTGCCTTGATGCTATATTAGTTTTTGCCTCACATATTTTAATGTGACACTTTAAGGTGCATATACCATGAATTGGGTGGCTTATAAATGTAAGATTTTTGTTCACAATTATAGAAACTGAGAAGTTTAAGATCAAGGCACTGACAGATTTGTTGTTTGGCGAGGGTCCTGCCTGCTGGTTCAATGCCCTTTGTCTTTTGGCTGTTTTCACGTGCTGGATTGGGAAAGGATCTCTCCATAGTCTTCTTTATAGGGGCACTAATCTCGTTCATGAGCACTCAGCTTTCCTGCTCTAATCACCCACCAAAGGCCCTAATCTCCTAATATCTTCACCTTGGGGATTACAATTTCAACATAGAAATTTGAGACAGTGTACAAGGATTCAGACCACAGAAGACTGCTATGTCTTCTTGGAGAAGTGACACCTTTATCATTATGCAATGCCCCTATTTCTGCCTGATAATATGCAGTTTGCTCTGTCTGAGATTAATAGGATTCTCCCATTTTCCTATGATTAGTTGTATCATGGTGCATCTGTATCCATCTTTGTATTTCTAATATTTGAATTACTTTCTATCTCAAGTAGGTTTCTTACAAACACCAGAAGATTGGGTTCTGTTTTGTTTTGCTTTGTTTTGCTTTTTGATCCACTGTCACAATCTTTGTCTTTTAATTTGTATATTTAGGCCATTGACGCTTAAAATGGTAATTGATATTGTTGGATAACATTTACCGTATTTGTTACTGTCTTAGTTACTTCCTCAGTACTGGGACAAAACAGCCAAGACCCACAAGTTAAAGGAGAAATGATGAATTTCAACTCAGTTTGTAGAGGTTTCAGTCCATAGTCAGCTGTCTCCAAGGCAGGGTGGAATGGCAAAGGGGATGGCACAGGAGAAATAGTCCATGGCAGGACAGGCAGGAGGTGGCAAGCAGCTAATATCCTTCTTTCTTTCTCCTTATATTCCACCCAAGCTACAAGCCTATTGATTGGTGCCACTCACACCTAGGGTGAGACTTCTGCCCTCAGTAAATTCATTCAGACATGCCCAGAACTATGCTGATCAGTGGACTAACCCAGTTCCTGAACCCATACTCCATATTCACATATCCTATATCCAGCCACCTCCGAAAAATTCCACCTATGAGCACATGAGGCTTTGGAGGGACATCGAGATATAAACCATAACAGTTACTGCTTTCTATTTGCTGCTGTTGGTACTTTCTTCTTTGTTTTTTCTTCTACATTTTTTCTTCCTTTCATGACTTTAACTGAGCATTTATATGAACCCTTTTTCTCTCCTTTCTCATATAAATTATATTTCTCTTTACATTTCTTTAATTGTTGTCCTAAAGTATGCAACATATACCTGCAACTAGTTCATTTTTCTACTTTCAAATTGCACCGTATAATTTCATGGGCAGTATAAGGATCCCATATCAACAAAATATTCCAATTTCATCCCTCTTATCACTTATAAAATTGCTTTCATTTATTTTACTTATATATAAGCATATAAAATATGTACATGTACAATTTAATATGGTGTTGGTAATATTATTTTTGAAGAATCTCCTGTTTATATCACTTAAGAATACAAAAAATAAAAGTGTTTATTTTACTTTCACTTGTTCATTCTCCAGTGCTCTTCTTTGATGCAGATAAAGTGTCTTACCTGTATTATTTTCCATCTCTTTGAAGAATTTCTTTCAGAATATCTTTCAAAACACGTCTACTGGCAATAAGTTGTCTCTCTTTCATTTTTCTAAGAAAGCTTTTATTTCTCCTTCACTTGTGAAGTTAATTTCACAAAGAACAAAGTTCTAGGTTGGTGAGTTTTTTCTATCAAAACTAAACATTAAACTCTACTATCTTCTTGCTTGCATGGTTTCTAAGGAGAAGTCAAAGATAACCCTTATCTTTACTCCTCCATAGGTAATGTATTTTTTTCCTCAGCTTGTTTCAAGATTTGTTCCTTATCTCTCTGATTTTCTACAGTTTCAAGATGATATTAGTGTATATGATACACAGAGTTATTTATTCCGCTTGGTTATCTGTACTCCCTGGGTAGGTGGTTTGGTGTCTGACATAAATGTAGAGAAATTCTCAGTCATTATTTCCTCAAATGTTTCTTCTATTTATTCTTTTATCTTTTCTGATTAAATGTAGCATAACATAACACCTTTTATAGTTGTTCCACAGTTCATCATTATTCTTTCTTTAGGTTTTTAAAAAATCATTTTGCTTTTTTTCAGTTTTAAACACTTCTCTTGAGATATCCTCATGCTCAGTGATTCTGTCCTCAGCTGTGCCCTGCTTACAAATAAACCCACCACAGACATTCTGCATTTCAATATCTTATCTCTGGTATTTCTTTAGAGTTCTTAGATTTTTTCACTTCTCTATTTACAATATCCCTCTGTCCTTGCATGCTGTCTACTTTTTCCATTAAAATCCTTACTTTATTAATCATAGATTTTTAAAATTTGGCACTGGTGATGGCATTATTTCTGCCACATCTGACACTGATTTTGATACTCATTCAGTCTCTTAAAACTGCATTTTGTGCCGGGCGTGGTGGCACACGCCTTTAATCCCAGCACTCGGGAGGCTGAGGTAGGCGGAACGTTGTGAGTTCGAGGGCGGCTTGGGCTAAAACGCGAGCACAACGCAGACCTGAGCTACATAGTGCGACCCTGCCTTAAAAAAAACTAGGGCTGGGAGTTTGGCTCAGTGGCTTAAGTGCCTGTCTGGCAGGCGTGAGGTTGTGAGTTCAAACCCCAGTGCTGCAAAACTGCATTTTGCCTTTTAGTATCTTTGAAGTATTTACTGATTGTAAATGAAAGAATCTGCTGTAAAGAAGCATTTAGCACTATCGTGGTCAAGTGTATATAAGGGGGTGCAGTGTTCTATGATTCTGTGATTAGAACTATAATCGTAGGTCTGTCTTTTGGAAAACCTAAGCTCCTGGACTATGAACTTCATCAGAGCTTCCTAGCTTTTTTCCTCCTCAGGCAGGGCTGAATGGCTAGAGTACACTGGAGTTAGGAATTCCCTTCCACTACATGGAAGCCTGAAAAGAGCTGGAGCTGGGTATTCCCCTCTCCACACGGGAAGGCTTGGCTCTGAGATAGCTTCTCCTGTATACAGGCCTTGCAAAGCAAAACAGAATATTTTCAAACATTTTAGAATGTATTCAGTCCCCCTCCTTGTGCAAAATGCATGAGAGGACTTTTTATAATATTCACTGCCCAGTTTTAGCTGCTGGACATAAGCCTACAAAAGTATAAGAACACATCTATGGTGGGAGGTTTTTACTCTCAGACTTGTCCCTTCTGTTACATTTTTTTTTCTTTCTCTGGCAACCTACTCCTGTGGAGGTGTATTGGTTGATTCTGTGTACCCACAAGGACTTGTAGTTTAGATGGGGCTGAGTTTGGTGTTCGTGATTGGTTTGTTGTCTAGCACTGGGATTGGTGATGTGAGTGCTGCACCCGCCCAGGGGTGGAGCCGACATACAGAGTAAGGCGGGAGGAATGCGGGTCTTCCCTCTCTTGCTCTTCTGCCCTCTCTGACAGGTTCTCCGTGCTGTTTGCCAGCCGCCGTGAATGGCGGCCCTGCCACACCATGCTGCCTTGGAGCTGAGTATGGACTGAAACTCCCGAGAAACTAAGAAATAAACCTTTCCTTCCCTAATTTTGGGTGTCAGTTATTTTGTCCCAGCAACCAGTTAAAAGTAATCAAGACAGAAGGTTTCCTCTTGTGGGTTTCTGCTCCAGTAAATCGACATTCTCTGTGTCCCTGCCAATCTCTCCAGTTGCAGAAGGAACAGTTTACTATGTGACCTGACTTCTGTAACAGATTTAACATGTAAGAAAAGTTGTTGCTTTTTCAGTTTGTTCAGCTTTCCTTGTTGTTAGGAGGGGTGACAACTCACCAGTTCCTTACATGCTGAAATGGACACCAGAAGTGATAAAAAGGTAGCATGAACATAAATTAAACAAAATATCTAAGAGAACACAAGTAAGATGTGATGGATCTAGACTCAAAATTCATTTTAGAGCTCAGTTTCTGAATCACTGCCCTAATGTTGGTATCAGTCCACTCTGCCATACTGAGTAAGAGCACATTGGTTATCTGTGGGCTCTAAAGCCTGATATTTGAGTATGAATTCAAGTTCAATTGCTTTTACTAGCTATATGAGTTTTGCATAGACTGTTGTTCACTTCAAGCAACTTGGTGTATGTAATGTATTTATAAGAGAATGCAAGTGAGGAAAAACTCAGTAAAAACTCAGTATTGGGCATCTGGTATTATATTCTCACCTATCATATACCACAAAAATTTCTCATATGTGGTGGGATGAATTTGTAATATTTCTTTTAGAAATTAAGGTGGAAGGAGCTTCTAAATTGCCCATTTCCTTGAAACCCCGCACCCTGTATAATCCCTTGCTCCTCAAGCAGTAGTATGCCCTGGGAGTTTGTTCAAAATGAAAATTTTTGAGACCCAATGCAGATCTGCTGAAACATAATCTTCATTTTAACTATATTCCCAGGTAATTAAAAGGCACAATTTCAGTTTGAGAAGCTCTGAGATAGCATGGTTTTTACTAGTAGAAAATTTGGATTCAGTCTGAAGCTATGTTCTGTCAGTTACAAGTATTGCCATCTTTGAACAGTCTCCTCAACCATCTGATCCTGATTTCTTCAAGTATAAAAATGAAATAATAATACCTTGCCCACCAGACTGGTGAAAGAATAGGCACACAACAGGTGTTCAGTGAACAAAGATTAATAGTTGATTTTTTGCTACTACCCTAGAGATTCCTGCAAAGCTGAGGCAAGCCAAGTTAGACGCCAACCCCACTGAGTCACCATATGGGGATGATCAAGTCTGGAGGCCCACAGCCTTTAACTACAGTGGGGAGAGAAGCACAAGTACAGTTCTCAACACCAGCCAAAGCCAAGAAGGCACAGAGTTGAAGGGTGAGACCAAGACACTGTACAAAGAACAAGTTAAGGACTAGAAGTCAGGAGAAAGAGGCTTCCTCACCTCCAGGGCGGGGTGCATGGTGTCACTGTGCTCTTAGGCACTTGGCTGTCGTGGCCAGTGTAAAGGTAGCTCTTTGCAAGCACTGCATGGGCTTCACTAGACCATTTGTAAACCCCAATGCTCTTGTATTAGAGATGTGCTACAGTCCTCCACTCCTCCAGCTGAGCTATCAAAGGGAGCGTTGCACTTGTTTTAGAGAATCCCCAACGACATGAATCCATCCAGTCCTCTGTATGCTTAATCCTTTCCAGGAACAACCACATAAAGCAGTGGCTCACTGTGTGTAAGAGAAGTTTATCTTCAATTTACACATAAATATCCTTTTATACCTGCTTTGGGTTGCATGAGAGGTAGCCATCATTAAACAGAAATATTTTCTTGGGTATAAAATCTAAAAAGATAGTTCCCCCCAGTTTGGTAGAATAAAAAATGTTTATTCTGCCTAAAGGATGGGATGTATCCTCCTTGGTTTTGCTTCCTACAGTAACACTCCCTATGGGTTAATGTGCTATTAATATGGCAAAAATAAAGAAAATTCTTTAAATAGCAGCTTGCGCTTCTTTTTGATTTCTCTCCTGCGAAAGCTGATTTACTGTGTGTTTTCTTCCATCTGGCAGGAAGCTAATCTGAATATGAATCAGTCCTTGCAAAAATAACTGCAGGAAATTTTAGACATTCATAACTTTCCAAAGTTTTTTTTCCCCCGCTTTAACAACAGCATTTTTGTCATCCTTTCAGTTGTGCAAAGTTTTTCAATTGAAATGCAGTATGGCTATTTAAGGAATTGTGCCGCCTCATCCTGAATGCCTCCTTTACTGTTGTGGCTTCGCATTGCTCATTTTCTAGACATTTGCACATAAATGAGTAATTGCTGTTATCCCAAAAAGTTTTAATCATGAAGCGAAAACAGACTAATGTGGCGTTCTCAACTTGATAAGCAAAATGACCAAAATACAATTTTAGAGTGTTTTATTTGTCTTTCCTTTTAGTATATTTCACAATAATGCTCTTTCTTCTAACACCAGGTCTACTGACCAATGTTCCTGGTGCTGTTAAAGAAAATAGAAAAATATTTTCTGCCTTATAAATCAGAAGTGCAATTTTTGGTAACTCCTGGTTATTCTCAAAACTAGTCCCAATCTTTCCCACAAATGATAATGTTTGTTGAGCACACTGTAATAAGTGGATGAGACTACTGGGCTCCAGCTGGTTCAGGCCCCATCAGGCCAGGCCAACACAGGATTAATAAATATCTTGTTACACTTCCAACCTGTTTTCAATGCATAATCTCTTTTCAAGGCAATTCTGCTCTCCAAAACTGGGAATTAAGGAAGGAAAATGTATATCATGTGGACATGAACACCACACCATCCAGGTAAATACATGAATATCTTTGGCAGAATTCCTAGACAAGAGTTATACGCCCAAGTCACTCCATTTTAACTTGACTTACCAAGTATGAGTGATTATGCCAAAGCTTTCCAAACTGTGTTCCATAGAATGATTCCTAGTCATATATTCTAAAGTAATTTTTCTTCCAATGTTCAAATAATTTTAAAATGTAAGAGCTGGATATATTTCATTGTTATAGGCCTTCTTGAAATCTTTCATACGTTAGTATAATTTGTAAATATACAAGAAGATGATAGAGCTTATTGGCAAGATATGGTTTACACATTGTCCACTGCACAGCTCTAAAGGTAAGTATTCACATTCCTGCCTCTTATGTAGCATTCATTTATGCAGTAGAAAACCTACATATGACAGCACTAGAATATAGCATGCAGTGTTTCCCGTATATATTTGACCATGGAGCACTCTTTTTTTAGAATAATTGTTAATATCTCGTGAAACACATTTGGTTCTGTATGAAGTCTGCTGATCATCTAATTTATTTTGTTATGTTTCAAGGATCTCATGGTCTAATTAACTTCCCTCCTTTTTCCCAAACAGATTGAGCTTTCTCTTGCCTCCATGAAGAAAGAACATGGACTTCGATATCAAACCAATCTGGGATCGGTAACAACTCTTTCACTTATTTACCCACTCTAGACCTTGGTGTTAGTGTGCAAGATAGAAATGATGCCATGCATATTGTAGGGCAGTTGAGAAAATTAAAAAAGTAAATATATACAAAGCTCCAGTACAATACCCGACACAGAATAGTACACGTCCAAAATTTCCCAGTGCCTTGGCTCATGCTGTCACTCCTGAAATGCCTTTCTACACTCAGGTTGCCCTTGAGGGATTACTTGTATAAAGTCAGGGGTTCCTCTTGCAAACTACTTCAAGCCCCAGTGTATCATCTTTACAGTTCTTTCAAAGATATTGTAATGGTTGATACATTGTGTCAACTTGAGAAGTTTAGAAGCTTAAGTAAGTAACTCAGCAGTTCTACATCCTGGGGTGTAGAGGACATGCCCTTATTGCTCTAGGATGTTGTTCATTGTGTCAACTTGAGAAGTTTAGAAGTTTAATTAAGTGAGTCAGCAGGGGGCTGGAGTCCTCACTTTGTAAACATTCTGAGCCTGTGCACCAGGAGTGCAGGGAGATGGTGTGAGTGCTACACCCACCTGAGGGCAGGTGCTGCGCACAATATTAAGGAGGAAAAGAGGCCTGTTCCCCCTCCCCTTTTGCTCTTGTTGCTTTTGGTGTCTTCTGTGGCCTTGAGCTGTTGCCCTTCACCATGCCACCCTGCCTTGGAGCCAGCTGATTATGGACTGAAACCTTCATGAAGTATAAGCTAAATAAACCTTTTTTTCCCCTTAATTTGGGTGTTGGACATTTTGTCTCAGCAATGAGAGAAAAGGAACTAAGACAGATATATTCTAGAACCTTGTATTTGGTATTAGAATAAGTGTGATCAGTTTGTCAGTCTACCCACTTGGTTATGAAATCTTGAAGCCAGCAGTTTGGTTTGTCTTTGATCCTCTTCAAGATCTGGGATATCTGAGACACTCAGTAGATGCTTGTAGAATCTAATGAATTCAAAATAGTAAAGAAACAGGTCCTCACTAGATCTTTCACTCTTGAGTATCTGGTCCCCTTGATCTTGACCTTCTAAAGAAACACCACCACTGAACACAGGAGATATTTGGGGAACATTTTCCACATAATCTATAACATCCCCATGTAAAATAGTAGTCATTAGAATAAGTGTTTGGATAGCTTGTCTCCACAGTTCCAAAGAACAAAGGTCTTTTGATAAATGAACAGATATATTTGGAAATAGCTATAATGTGTGAACCCAAATGTTAAAGCAAGTTAACTATTGAATATTATAGTACAATTTTCAGGACAAATATGGAAAGTTACTAAAGTAATTGTTAGCTGGGGGCTCATATGGGCTCTTACTTTTGCCAGTCACTATGTTAAATAGTCAGGTCACGTTAGCCCCCCTTTTAGAGAGCAAACAGCTGGCTAACAACCAAGAGAAAAAGAGAAAGGTGAGAGTGAATATTTTGGTTTGTTTGTTTTAAAACAGGATCTCACTATATAGTCCAGGCTGGCCTTGAACCCATGACAATCACTTTGCCTCAGCCTCCAAGGTTCTGAGATTACTGACATTACACTTGACATGAACTAACATTTTGGAAAACAGGATAGTAAAACAAAAGTTAATACTAATCTAGCTAGTGAGAAATGTTGACCAAGGTGAATTTATCAGGATCCTATTTTACATTTATTTTCAAAAGTCCAGAAACTAGATCCTGTATTCATTATTGAAGGCTATCTTTTGCAAAGAGCCAAATTCTTGGTAGGAGGCTACTTGGAGAGCTCAAAGTAGGGAAAAGGAAAGAAAGATAATGTAAAGTGATAATTTCCTCTAGGCCAGAATGAGATCAAGAAAACAGATGGGTAGAACTGTCTAGGACTTAGGAGACAGTGGCTGCTCTAAGAGTGAAGGGAAACATTCCCTCCCTGTCTGATGGTTTATTGGAATGAACTGAGAGTAGGTGTAAGTAGCAGAAAAAGCACAAGAACTTATGAATATGAAAAATGGTGAAAATCACAGCCAAGGGGAAAATCAAACAAGTGTGAGTAACCTGTAGCGTAACAGAATTTCAAGGCTTAGATACCACATTTCCTACAGGGAATGGGGCAATGGGGAATGTCAAGGGAACTTGGCCTACAACAAAGTCCATTGGACCCACATAATGGACAACAGAATGGAAATGGTGTGAGACAAATGTCACTTCAGGTGTGTTAACAGAACTGAGTGTCTTTTCCTGTGATTTGAGTTTAATCTTCTTTGGTTAGTAAGATTTCAGCAAGAAGACTGGAAGCAATCGTGTTTCACTTTTGAAGTATGATCCAGTTAACTAGATAAGGGATAGTTACAAAAAGCCTCTTCGTACTCTGAGACTGGAGAAATAAAGATAAACTGAGACTGCTTTCAAGGTCTCTTAGCTTGGTTTACATAAAATTGCCAGAAACTGCCATATTTGAGGGATATTGTTCTCTGATCCCCAGCAATGCAGAAACAAAAGAGGTCAAAAAATGAAAAATGTTTGTAAAGAGTAAAGATCCTGGGCTGGAGATAGCAAAGGGAACTGAAGCAGAGAGCTGTGAGAAGAGCTACAGCTGCAACAGTAAATGGGGCCAAAATGCAAAAGCCCTAACAATTACATTGAATGCAATGAGCAACTAGCTTTTGTTTGCAAGTTAGGGACTGACTCATCACACTCTTCTAGAGGCTGTTTCAAGCAAGACAGTTTATGAATGCAAGATAAATAAAAGGCTGTTGTAAGTGGTTCAGGTGAAATATTATACAGATCTAAATTAAGATATGATTCAATGACAAGACACTTTTATAACACGGTTTTTCTGAGAAAATCTGGAATTGAAAGTTACTTACTTCATTAAACATTACAGTTGGTACTCAGTATTTAGTACTTGATAGATTTGAAAGTTGGGATTAACTCATATTTTAAGATAAGCACTGAAAGCCAATTGTCATGATTATATAAAATCACACAGTGCAAGTCAGAAATAAAATGAGAAAGAAATTTAAATTATAAATGACCAAAATAAATTTGTAAACATTTATTTGAAACTGGAGGTCACAGTCCCATGGTGTTCCATTTATTAAAAATAACCTTATAACTTCTACAAGGCTTTTTACCTTTGTTAATTCTCTGTTTCCATGGAGGTCATCAACAAATTCATTTCACTTCTTCTCTAAGCTCTTTAACACATGCAGTTTTAAATTTTATTGAAAATCCACTGATTAATGTCCAACAATTTATAGAACAAAGCAACCAAAATCCCCCAATTTTCTCAAACTATTTGACAAATAAAAATGCTTGAGCAAGTACCACATTAATCAAAATTATAAAACCATTATTATCAAATATTTTCCAACACAAAATGCTGCAATTAATATTTAAGAGTAAATGCCACAATATTTTGTGTATAATTCAGTGTGAACGATTATTAGAATTACCATACAGAAAAAATATAAAGGAATAGAAGAAACAGCTCAGGACATTGAATGTCAAGTATCTTTTTGGATAAAATCCAAAAAGCACAAAAAACAAAAGGAAAAAATCGACAAATGGGATTAAAACCAACTAAGAAGCTTTTGCACAGCAAAAGAAATAATTAACAGCAAAGTAACAACCTACAGAATGAAAAAAAAAATTGCAAACCATACAAAAAACTCAATAGCAATGAAACAAAGAGTCCGATTAAAATTAGCGATAACTTAAATAGACAGCTTTCAAAAAGAAGATCTGTAAGGGACAGACAGGCATAAGAAAAAACATTTAACCTCACTATCAGGGAAAGTTAAATCAAAATTACAGAGAGGTATCACTTTACCCCCTAAAGAATGGCTATTATCAACAAGACCAAGATAACAAGTACTGGCAAGAGTATATTTTTAAAAAGGGAAGGGGGGACTCCAATATCAGTAATTGGAATGTAAATGAGTACAGCATTATGAGAAACAGAATAGAACTTCCTCAAAAAGTTTAAAATAGAACTACCATATGATCCGGCAATTTCACTCTTCAGTATATATCCAAAGGCCTCGAAACGTGAAAACCAAGGAGACACCTCACCATCATGTTCATTGCAGCATTATTTGCAATGACTAAGATCTGAAGTCACCTTAATTTTCCATCAACTGACAATTCGATAAAGAAAATATGGTACATATACACAATGGAATACAATTTGGGTGAAAGCGAATGAAATCCTGTCATTCATAACAACATGGATGGGCTGGAAATCACTGTGTTAAGTGAAATAAGCCAAGCGCAGAAGCACAAATTCTACATGATCTCACTTGTGAAGTTTAAAATATTGATATAGAAGCCGAGAGTAGAGCGGCGATCACTAGAGCCTGGGAGAGTAGGAAGAAAGGGAATGCTGGGGAAGGTTTGATCTGCAGATACTAAATTGCAATCAGACAGGAATAAGGACAATCTAGTGTGTTACTGCCCAGCTGAGTGGCTATAGATAACAAACACACTGCATATTTCTAAGAAACTGGAAGAAAAATTCTGAATGTTTTCACCATAAAGAAATGATAAATGTTAGAGGTGACAGATACGCTTAATCTGATTTAAACATTATACGATGTATGTATGTGTATATATATATATATATATATATATATATATATATATAAACATTAAGTGGTAAAACCCCATAAACATGTACAATGTTTATGTTTTAGGACATTGGTTAAATGAAGAAAGATAAAATGTTTACAGAAAAATAAAACACAAGCTACAATCTGAAGACACCAAACTGTAGAATTCTCTTTTGGGCCACAGTGAGTCTCAAATCTCCACCATGGGTGATCCCTCACTCTATATAAAAGCCCCCTGAGACAGAGGGCTTTGGGGAGGAACCTTGCCTGCCCTACCAATTCCTTATGGTGGCAGGATGCACTGAAAGCAGAATTGTGAAGTTACTATGGACAATTAGTTCAGTAACCACAAAACCAACAAGACAAGCATTAATGACCTATCAGTAAGTAGGCCATTAAAGAGTTTTTGAAGCAGAAAAACATTGGCTTTCCTTCCCGTGATTCACATACTACCCAGAAGCCTCTGGCTTTTTGGACTATTTCAAAGGTGGTTTAAAATCACTTTGCAAAAACTGTGAAATAACCCAATTTTCACTAACAAACTCTTGCCAATTCTCAATGGTAAATGGGCCAGTGTGGCTTTCTATCCACTATGACTTAAAATCTCTATCTTAAGCAGCAGAAAGCCAGATTCTGCATCTAAGGTAGGTCTATCTGAATGGTTTTGGAGCCTCCAAGAAGAATAACATTGATTTTATTGTGCATCCTTGGAAGGTGTTCAGGGCCAACTGATTTAGACAGCACCTCCCTGCCCTCCTCCCCAGGTCTCTGCTCACAGAACGGGTGAGACCTGGAGCTCTCTCCACACACAAGAGCACCACAGACTTAAGACTAAGCTGTGAATTGTCTGAGACATCCCTGGTAATTCTGTATTGATCTGGAGATGATTTTCTCAGCAATTTTCCTCTCCATAGTAGGGGATCTTCACCCTCTTACTTTCTCTTATGTAACAAAGTAGGAGATGAGCAAAATGAAGCGTTAGAATTTAAAAGAACGGAAGAGAATTTGCTTCCAGTTTTTGTGCCTGTCGATGCTTATAGTATATGTTGAACAACACACTGAATAGGAAAAATATAAAATAAAAACAACTGTGAAGTAGTAATATGCACATATCAGTTTGTGGGAAGCACACTAATTCAATCAATTGCATTCAACTGTTAGCCTGATAAGTAAACATAGACAAAAATTTTTATTTAAAAATTTAGAATAAAGATAATGGCTCCTGAATTGGAATGCAGGTTCCTTCCTTCCTCCTTGTGTGCAAGAAGTAGCAGTGAAGATTGCGTGCCCATCCCGGTGCCCACAAGTGCAAACCTACATCCTCCCATGTACAGATTTGTTCTCATCTCTAAAAACCAGAAAAATTACATAATAACTTCATTTACAATAGCTACAAACTGGAATTAGCCCAGGTATTCATTAATAGGAGAATGAAAAACAAATTGTGACGTAGGCACACGATGCAATACTATTCGACATTTTTTTCAGTTTTTAACCATTGTTGGTACATATTTCCAGTTCACAATGATCACATTCCTTGTGAGGAGTTGCTCCATGTACATGACACATTTTAATTCTCTTTTTATTCCTTCTCCTTCTTTCTTCTCTTAATCTCCTTCCTCTAAGAGAAAGATCTCTCTGCTACTTGATATCCAACCTTTATTTTGCTCTTCACTTATATTTTAGGTTTTCATATAAAAGAAACCATGTGATATTTAAGCTTGTGGGTCTAGTTTATTTCACTTAACATTATGGTTTCAGGAAGCACTAATTTTCCTCAAAATGACTCAAATTTATCGTTCCTTTTAGCAGAATAGTACTCCATTGTGTATAAATACAATTTGACATTTGAAAGTGGTAGAATCTGGATATTGATCAACAACATGGAAAAATTTCAAAAACATTATGATTAGGAAGAGAAGTCAGACACAGAACAAGGGGGCATACTCTGTGATCCCATCTATATAGAGATCCAAAAAAGGCAAAAATAATTTATAATGAAAAAAGTCAGATCAATGTTCCTTGGGGATTGAGAGGGGAGGCTGACTGGGTATGGAACATGAAAGGAGCCTGCTGGGGACAAAGGAAGTATTTCATATGTGGATGGGGTTTGCAGTTACACAGAAATATGAATTTTCAAAAATCGGTAAATTCATAATCTGATGTACATAAACATTACACAGAAATTAAAATTTTAAATATCAAACTCATCAATGCTATGCATGATGAGATGTTTAAGGGAAAGTATACTGATGCGTGTAATATATTAAAATAAGATAAATTGAGGGATAGATAAAGCAATGGCCAATGGATGTAAGAAAACAAGCACAAGAAAATGTCAGTGGCCTAATATGGAAAATGAGTCTCCCAGTTACTTATCATCTATTGACGCCAACCACACTCTTCTCGACCCCATTTTGTGATTGTGAATCTTTACTGTGCAACTGATTGACTTGTTTCTTACTGAGTTCTTTGTCTTTCTCTTCCATAATGGATGCTGGGCCATGAGGGCAAGTGTAGAGGTAGAAGAGAGGAATTTCTTTATCTCTGCACTTTGGATACAGTTGATTGCTGTAGCATTCTCCAAGGTGGCAAGGTGTTCTCATCTCTCGCAATGTTCTTTATCGCATTTGTGACAGTCTGCTCTCCAGGTTCTAGGGCATATTCCTCTTTGCCCACAGCAACTAATGTTATCCACTTTTCATGGTCATAGCTTCTCAAATGTCTGAGTCTCTGCTTTATATAGACTTTCCCTTTAATCCAAAGTTTTTTCTTGTTCACTTTTCCTCTGGCTTCGGGTGGCAGCTTTATCCTGCAGCTACTGCTCTTCATACACCTTAGAAGTTTCTTAATGCTGTTGTGCAATACTTACTTTGTACAATTGTGATATACTGCTGCTTAGTCAAAAAACAGCAAAATGGGCTGGGGATTTAGTTCAGTGGCATAAGCACCTGCCTAGCAGGTGCAAGGTTGTGAGTTCGGGCCCAGTAGCAAAAATTAAAAGAAATAAAATAAATTTTAAAAAACAGCAAAATGGTTCCTAATAAAACTGTACGAATTTCAGTCACAAGGGTATAACAATTGAGTAATTAAATAAAATATAAGACTGGCAACACTGAAAGTATAAATGATACAGTGTTGTAAGTATAAGATGGAAAGTATAAGAATTTACCAAGGTTTTCTCCCTAAGCAGGCAAGCATTATTTTTCTTTTTTTTGTTGTTGTTTTTGTTTATTTGTTTATTTTGTTTGTTTGTTTGTTGAGGCAGAGTCTCAGTATGTGATTCAGATTGGCATTGAACTCACTATGTAGCCCAGGCTGGCCTCAGAACTCAGGGAGATCCTCCTGCCTGGTCCTCCCAAGTATTGGACTTACAGGTGTGTGCCACCGCACCCTGCAGCAAGTATTATTCAAGTATTATTCAAACTATCCCTTACATGTTTTTAAGAAGACTTACAATGCTTTTATTCTTTACGTTTCTATTGCTTTAAAATGCAGTGCACTAAATAAGTATTACTTCGCTATTTTTCACATTTAGTTATTCATAATGAACATTAAGAGTTTTCAAATATTTTGAAAGTAAGTTGTAGATGTCACAGAACATTCAGACTCTGCTCCCCTGTTGATCATTGAGGTCATTTTGCAGTTTCAGCTTGCACAAGCAGGTTTATGATTCTGCACTAACATGACAAATAGAAAATGTACATGATAACCTTTTATTTCGGTTGCAATCCATTATATTAAGCTTCCACTGTCAAAACGCTAATGCGATTTCTGTTTCTCAGGTAGACATTGATCACCACGTGGCTATAGAAATGTTCACTGTAAAGTTCTTTCATATTTGCTATACATTGGAAAATTTTCAAAACAAAATGGCAGAAAAGAATCAGACAAATCAGACAATAATTATTGTGTTCTACTTTAAGAAGAGTTAGGAGAATGAAGGAAATTAACTTCTGCAATGCAAAACAACCAAAAATTTCCTTAAGCAATAAAAACAGAAAGGCTAGCAATCCTGGCAACAAAAAATTAACATAAGAATATTGCCTCATGCTAACCATTTCCAGAAAATAATGCCAATGTCAAAGAAAAGAGATCCTGATATTCCAGGGTGATTTAACAAAGAATTGGGCCCAACTGATACTCTACAGAGGTGTGTCTGAAAGATTTTCTCCAATACCTACTGTCTGGGAAGAATCCGAGAGTGGTTAAACAACATAGAGAAAAGCCAAGACTGAAATTTTGAGAGTAGAAGCCACTATTGACTACCTTCAAGAATCCTTCAGTCTTCCAGATAAGGGAAGAAAGAAAAGAAAGAAGAAAGAAACAAAATATGTTAAACTGGCCTCAGACCTCTCCATAACATCAGCGTGAAGGCATCTTTGCAGTACAGAACACAGATTAGAGACTACTTGAAATCAATCAGACAAAAGAGGAATGAAGATACAGCCATGTGTACAATTTTGAGGAGAGAAAAAATAAGGGCATATGATCCTATAACCAGTTGCTAGATTGTTCTTCCTGTGTATGGGCATAGTCTTTTTCAAGCATGCACAAAATGAAGGGCCTTGCCTGAAAAAAGAACTACATGACAATGTTGCTGGTCAGCTAAGAGAGTAATCAAGATAGAAACCCAGGGATAAAGTTGTTCTGGCCAAAAACTAATGGCAAACACTGAATTCTTTTAAATAGAGAATTAAAATCAAGCAGTTACAAGAGTTGGGAATTTAGAAGTCAATTTAAATGCTAATACCCTCGATAAAATCAAAACAACCAACGAGCACTGCCTAAAATTTTTCCATGGAGCTTAAAAACATTAAAAAGAATTGCATATTTTGCTTATTTTCAATATATTTTTTTAAATTTTACTCTGACTTCTTTTCTTCCTACAAAATTCAAAGCAAGTTGGATGTAGAGTACTCATTTGAAATTTTAAGTAGATACAGTATAATCCCATTTTTATCAAAGTTCTTTATACATCTATCCAGCCATTCAGTCATTGGTATATTTGCGGAGGGAGACATAGGAAATGATATTTACCAATGGTAGTGATGGTTATTTCTGGGTGAGGGCTTTAACCTCACTCTTTGTTTTATTACTCTATTGCTTGAGTTTTTATAAATGGTAAATGAGAACTTTTGGAAACAGTAAAGTCATGTTATGAAAAGGAAATTAAAACACAGATAACATTGCTTAATCAAAACATGCAAATAAATAAAAATGATAATGTTTAAATGCCATAAAGAGACCTACTTTAAACAAGTATCAATTTACGAACAATTCAGATGCTAATTATAAATCATTCTTAACAATCTATAGAAAATATCAGGACCTGTGAACGAGGCAGCAGTCATTTTTCCTATGTAGCTATGTGCATGAGGAAGCAAAAACAAACAAACGAACAAAAATCCTCAGTTTCTTTAAAACTGTCTATAAATTACAGTTTTAACAAACACAGAACAGCTTTCCAAACAAATTCAGAACAGCTTTCCCTCATCAAAATTGGTGAAATCTGCTTTGTTGCTCTTATATTTTATTAAGTAGTTTAAAGCAGTCACTAATTGACATTCCAAATTTATAACTATAATTATCAGTCCAAATATCAAATAGAGGATGGAATATTATGACATCAAATTTTCCTTTAAAATACCATTTTGCATTCTATCAAGCAAACATGTTAGCTTACTTCCTATCCGTTTGAGAAAAATCTCACTCTCATTAAAGATCCACCGTCTTCAGTCTCATCCTGCACATTTCCACCAAAATAACAGAAATTTTGTCTATGTATTTTTTTCATTCATTTGCTAAATAATTTCTGTGGAGTCATCTAACTGGGCAAAGCAGAAAAAAAATCAGTTCAGGGCACGATTATGCCCAATTTCATTAAATTACTTTTGGCAAATGCTGCTGGCTTTTCACAATAGTTTTCAAACATTTAATGAGTAATTGCTTGTAATAGTGCCATTGTATGATAGCAAAATGAAAGAGCAGCCAGTGCAGTGCAGTGAACCCCTCCATTTTGACTTTATTGCAGAGCTTTCTGGCCAAGCAATTCCTCCTGTCATGCTGTAGAAATTGCAGGGTGTGCTGCAATGTAGGCTTTTAACTTATGAAAAAGGACCAAAAGGAAAAAAAAAAGGAGTAGAATTACATAAATGAGTCCTGGCAGCCAAATTCTATTTCTCTTCTTACCTGACAGGACAATGCCTGACCACCATGCCTACCACTTTCTTTGGAGCCTTAATTACTTAGCAGCTTTAATTTCAATCCCCTAAATTGGTCCACTATGAGGAGACTCTCTCAACATTAGGTGTGATTGCTGTGTCCCAAGTCCTCTGTGAATGTCTGATCCTTCACTGGAAAAGGAAATGAAATAAATTATCAGTGGAGTTGTTCCTTTAAACTAGGCATTGGGACATTCTTTTTTTTTTCTTTTTTCTTTTTTTTTTTTTCATTTATCAACCATCTCTTGAGTACCCACTATGTGCCAGGCACTTAGTTAATCGCTAGGGATGTCACACTAGATAAGATAGACAAGTGATATTGTAATATAACAAGACATAAATATTTAGTATTTGACCTGGTCCCTGGCGCACTGCTCCTTAAACCCTTGGAATTTCTGGAATGATAACAGTATTTTCTACATACTGAGGGGAGACCAAGACGGCTTCAGGACCTGGGCTGGTCAGAGGAAATGCTAAGGTATGATTGGAGGGTTGGCATTTTTAGTCCCAATCTCCAGCTTCCGGGAGGGTAGAAAAGCTGACAGTTGAACTGATCATCAATGACAAATTATGTAATTCATCATACCTACATCATTCAGCTTCCATACAACCCCAAAGGATATAGTTTGGAGAGCTTCTGGCTTGCTTAATACATGGAAGTGTCTAAATGGTGGCACACTTTAGGGAGACACTGTCATTTCTTTGAACCCCTTCTCTTGTGCCTCAGTGTATGCAGCTTTTCACCTGGATATATTTCTGAATTCCTTATTAATATAATAAGCTAAAAATGGGCTTGTCTGAGCTCAGTGATTTATTCTAATAATTCATCAAATCCAAAGAGCGGGTAATAGGAACCTTAATTCATGGACAGTCATCTGAAATATAGGTGACAACTCACCATTTGTAATTAACATCTGAAGGGGTGGACACTTGTGGAACTGGGCCCTTAACCTGAGAGCTGATGCTATCTCAAAGCAGAGGTTGTAACATCAGAATTGAGTTACCTTATAGAACACCAAGCTGGGGTCACAGTCTGATATATAAGGAAAAATTTCACATACACTTTAGTGACCAGAGGTAGAATATTTTTGACTAACTGCTGTGTGACTGTCTAGGAGTGGGAACAAACATTCCACAGCTGGACCTTCCAATCATAAGCCTCCTTATTTTCCCCACTAGTAGTGACCTCTCCTCCAACATGGTATGTCACTTAAAATCCTTGTTTGATGTTTAATTCTCTCCAGCCAGCCTTCCCTACCACACAGGAGTCACTTTGACATTAAGGACTGTGTTTTATTCCACTAGGAATCCATTTTAGATGCAATTGTGTTCCCCTAAAAATATGTTGAAGTCCTAATCCCCCGTTTCAGAATGTGACTTTATTCGGAAATGGCGTCTTTACAGAGGTAAAAAAGTTACAATGAGGTCACTCGATGGCCCCTGATCCATTATGGCTGGTATGCTTGTAAGAAAAGGGAAATTTTGTCATAGAGACAGACATCCACACAGGGAGAATGCCACATAAAAGCAAAGAATTGGAGTGATGAGTCTATAAACCAAAGAATGACGAAGACTGTTGACAACCAGAAGCTGACAAAGAAGGAAACTACTCTAGCATTTTCTGAGAGAGTATGGCTTGGAAATGACTTGGTTTAGGAATTTTGACTTCCAGAGCAGTGAGAGAGTAAATTTCTATTATTCTAAGCTGCCTGGATTGTGATATTTTGGTATGGTGGTCCTAGCAAACTACTATGCATCGCTCTAGTAGCTTAAGAATGAAGTGGCTATTTGATGAATAAATAAATGAAGCACTTCATAAATAAGTAATTCTGTATCCATTTTACAAATGAGGAAACTCAGGCATGCATATATCTGAGCACCATATGTGACAAAGATGTGCATTTGCTTGACCTTCAAAGCTTAGATAGTTCTGTGGCAAAGAAATAAGGTTTTGTGAGAGTGTTCGTTTTACTTAATAAACACCAACCCTTTAGCTCTGTGGTTTGTCCCAACAGGGCATATGTGTGTACGACCTTTACCTTGCTTGAAGAGAAGCAATGAAAATCAAAGAGCAGAGCTGATTACTTGTAGATGACCTCATAAGCCAGACTGCACAGGGAATCAAGTTGAGGAGGCCTAATGAATGCAAAATATTTGCAAGTTCTTTTGTAGGCTGGAACAAAACAGGTTGCCACTGGGGCAAAAGCCATTACTAACCCTTCAACTTTCTCACTGTAGATTATGGGTAACTTTTCTTGGAAATCTGTCAAATGGCATGGGAAAAACTCTTCTGTGCAATTGAGCTTGTCACTCTCAAAAGAAGGCAAATAATTCATTTTCTAATGCATAGGATCAGTTCAACCCTGGTTATCTTCTAGAACAGCAACAAAACACATGCCTGACAGACTGCAGAAAGCCAGTAGAAAGGGGTATTGAAAGTCACAAGCTTTGTTTGGCGTCAGGAAGACCCGAGTTTGAATATGGCCTGTAACACTTACTAGCTGTGTGACTACAGGAAAATCACTAAAATTTTCTCTGCCTCTGTTTCCTCGTGAATAGTGAAAATTGTTGTCAGTGCTACCAAATACCCTGCAGTAATAATGACCAGACCTGTGAAATTTTACCTCAAAAAATTATTATGCACAATCTCTCCTGGGCCACCTAAACCACCTCTCTGAATCTTTGTTTTGTATTCAACAGACTAATGCTGGTTGGTTGCTCTGAAAATTTCATTTCATAGTCGTCGGTCAGAGGGCCCCCCAAGGCCACACTTCTCCAAGGGATGACTTCAACCATTTGCAATGTTGTTGTTGTAAGCATTGGCCTCTGAGATGCCAGGAAAATAAAGGATAATTGTGGATGATAGTAATAGAATTTTATACCTGATTCTGAAAGCAGTGTATTTCAATTTTGCACATCCCATTGGACAGATCTAGTTACATAGTCCCAAAATAACTGTAAGAGGAGCTTGGAAATGTAGATTTCATGGGCACACAAGAAGAAATGGGAAGAGGCTTAGAGTCTATCCACAGTATTGTAGTAAGTATATGTAAGTTCACTAAGACTTTTGCACTTTTATATTAACTAACTGCCAAGGAAGCATGTATTTCCCAGCTATCCTCTGAGATGGCTATTTTCTTGTCTTTAAGGAACCACACTCAGCAAATTGTGGCCAGATGCTTAGTGACAAAGCAGAATGGTTTTCATAGACCAAATACTGTGTGACCTGGAACACAGCTAGGTACTATCTAGGCTCAGATCTCCCTTACTCAAGGAGAGCCAAGTCCCCATACCGACACTGTGTCATACACAAGAACTTGTCTTCCAGAAAGGGTCCGAGCAAGGGGAAGAATTATAGTACACATGATACAAGCCATAAAACGGTTAAAGAAGAAGGATCTTTAGAGACTGAAAATGACATGTAGCATGGAAAATGAAGATGTTTCATTAGTAAGTGCCACGATGCATGCATTTCTTGGTCTTCAGTTTGCACCTTAATCAAGAAGGATATTACTTTGCTACTCACAGGAGCTAAAAATATTTCTTCCTTTGTTGTGATGCAGCAGGATGTGAGAAAGAAAGAATTAGCAGATGACAAGATTTAAGAAGCAAAATGCTCAGATTACAGTGAAGAAGATAAAAAAAATTGCAAACACACACAAACACAGGAGAATCCCTTCCCCAGCAAGCAGCAAAGCAGGGAGGCAGCTTGCATTTTGCTGCAAGTACTGCGATGAACTGTGGAGGCTCTAACAATCCAGCGACAAGCACTTTGCATCTAACTAACTTTTTAAAAGTGACAGATGCCATTTATTGGGAGGGTAGCATATTTAGCAAATACTCACACAACGCTTATGGGATGCCAGGTACTATTTTAAGGTCATTATAAATCTTAACTCACTAATTGTCTTTACTATCCCATGCATTAGATGCAGTCATCAGGTTTATTTTATAAGCATGGATACTGAACTTTAATCACTATGTCACAGTATTTGTTCTCCTGGCTCACAGCTTCAGGTTCCCAACATCTACTTTTCACAGATGAGGAGGTCTTTGTGTTCCTTCTGCATGCCAACGCTTGCAGTAAGAGTCAAAATCGGAAACTTGACTGTTTCTTTTCTAGACCTGCATTGAGTTTTGCAAAAAGTAACATGACTCATGAAAGAAAAATTACCCAGTGCATTCATGCAGTGAAATTAATTCAATGAATATGTGTGTAATGAATAAATGAAAGAGGAGGCAGTGAGATAATCAAGGTGATATCCATGAGGAAGGAAGAGAAGCCATGTGAGAGCAGACAAGTAGAGTTCATTTGGTAACTGCTTAAAAAGTGCTATTATCTGGCGCATCCCTTTAATCCCAGGACTTGGGAAGCTGAGGTAGGAGGAGCGTGGTGAGTTCGAGGCCGACTTGGGCTACAATGCCAGCACAAGGCCGGCCTGAGCTACATAGCGCAACCCTGCCTCAAAAAACCAGGGCTGGGAGTTTGGCTCAGTGGCTTAAGCACCTGTCTGGCAGGT
Source organism: Dasyprocta punctata (assembly GCA_004363535.1). Classification (NCBI taxonomy): domain Eukaryota; kingdom Metazoa; phylum Chordata; class Mammalia; order Rodentia; family Dasyproctidae; genus Dasyprocta; species Dasyprocta punctata. The sequence goes on along the minus strand of RJWM01009647.1, from coordinate 22,558 downwards.
GTGAGGCTGTGAGTTCAATCCCTGGTGCTGGAAAAAAAAAAAAGAAGTGCTATTTTTAAAAATTTACTCATATACTGGCTATGGAACTTGAAATGCCCCTCAAAATCCACATTCTGTTCAAGCTATACAGACTATATGGTAAGAATTTGACTAATTGAGTATGGTATATAAAAGTAAATGATTAAGTACGGGTTTATTTACTTCGTTTGTTTATTTTTGTGACACTGGGGTTTGAACCCAGGGCCTTTGCACTGAGCTATATCCTCAGCCTGTTATTTTTCATCTTTCATTTTGAGACAGGGCCTTACTATGTTTCCCAGGCTGGCTTTGAACTTGTGATCCTCCTGCTTCACCCACCCATAGGTCTGGAATTATAGCTATGTACCACCATGACCAGCTAAGTGGAGTTTTTTATAAAGCTGCAGTGAAAGTACACTTGTCCAACTTTGAAGGACTATAAGAGTGATTCATTAATCAAATGTTTATTAAGTGCTTACGTGACAGGTACTGGGCTCTGTGATGGGTGTGCAGTGACAAATTACAAACACACAAACCCTACTGTGCCATAGGGAATAAAACAATAAACAAGTAAATAACCCAAGATTGTGTAATTACAAACTGCCCTGAGAGCATTATTATAGCAGCCAATGTTTACTGAGTGGGTTTGTGTCGGGAACCATTGTGAAGGGTTACTTACCATTTCCCAGAGGAAGAGACTAAAGCACATCTATGGTAAGTAACTAGCAAAGGTCAAATAGCTTATATGTGAAACAGCTTTGAATCAAACCCAGGCTCTCTGACTGCGGAGCATGAGCTCCTATTACACACTGAATAGGAAAACTCTGAAATGTTCAGGAGAGCACTGGGTCTTACAGCTTTTATTGGCTAGGGAAGACTTCTGAATACCTGACATTTATGCTTAGAAATAGAGCATTAGAGAGAGCTAACTTGATTCCTGTAAGTATTAAATGACCTCCTAAATGAAAGAGAGCATGGATGATAGGTAGGCAAAAGAGAAATACTGGAAAAGGGGTCAAAATGAGGCACCTTGCTCCTGCAAGCCTCCAAGCATTCTCTCAGGTCTAATGGGAACGTGCGGCAAAGGGAACTAAGCAATACATTTGGTCTGGCAATAAGGGGAGGAGGAACAGGAAGGAACGTTAGTCCTCACCCTGGCTGCAGCAAGTCTGTCTATTTTGACTTTCCTCTGGGTCACTCTGTGGTTCCAGATAATCTCCCAGGCCCAGCAGCAGCTTCACATGCTTTGCTTTACTGCTCCTTTACCTCACGGAGGCCCATTCCACACTCTCCTTAGGGCCAGGCCCATGCCAATTGTCTCAGTCTGAGCTATACCCGCAGGAGGCTATACAATGAACAAGTGTCCAACCTCTGCACTTACTGAGTGGCAAGGCCAGCTGCCAAGAAAAAAGTAATGGAATAAGGGAAGAAGATGATTGCAACGCACTTGAAAAGTCACTCCAGACATTGCTCGCTAAACAGTCTTTTAAGAGTTGCTGCCAATTGGCATAAATGTCGGAAAAGCTTGCCCATGTCAATATAACCCCTATTTGATTTGCCAGTGCTCAATTAAACAGGCTGCAGGCTTAATAAGGACTGTGTTTTCGAAAAGCTCTAGATGATTTTTAAAAATGATGACTATGTTTTAAATCACAGGGAATTTGCAGAGAAAGAATGATATGTTATTGTTTTCATAAGAAAGTACATGTACAGTTCCTTTGAATTTAGAGGAAAACACCCTAATCCTCTTATATCTCAATCAGAACTAAAACTTCCAAGTGTTTTTGAAGTAGATATTTCCATAGAATGTGAAATTCAAGGATAATTTGCTTCCTAATAACACGCGGTTTCAACCTGAAGAAGTAGAGATACAAGGAAATACACATGATTAACCTAATTTTAATAGAGAAAAATCACACACCTATGGATCTATTTCATCAGTTCTGTCTTCTCCAGAACTGTCTTTCATGTAAACCACTGAATGGTGAGGAAATTGTCAACTGAATGGTTTTGAAATGAAGATGTTGCTGCCCAGAATAAGAAGGATGATGATTATAACTTGAGAGATGGAGATACCAATAGCAGGTTTCCAATATCTGTCAGCCTAGGAGTACTTTTTAAAAACCATCACTACTTTAAGAAACAGTGATTGGAATTATTTGTATTAGGAATATGAGAAGCCAAAGGTAAAAGAAAAGTAGTCAGAGCAATAGCCAGTCTCCTCTTCTGGAACTGCTAAGCACCATGAAACATGCTTGTGATCTCAGAATCTTTGTGGATATCAAATGTCAAGAATGGAGGGTGCGTCCTTAGGAAACCCATTTGAGGAAGGAAGGTAGAAATTACTGTACGCCATGATAAATGAGAAAGGAGTGCTGCTGAGTTTAATGACAAAGAATTTTGTAGGGAATTAGTCATGAAGGAGCAGTTTACTGGAAAAACTGTGTTCACAGGTTATTTTTTCTCTTTTCAAAATGATTTAATGTTACATTGTTTTGCAATGTGAAAAAGAATTAGTACGTGGGTTGATACAGTTCATTAAGAAACACTGCTACGAGGAAGAACCAAAGATTTATCTGAGAATGACCATTCAGCTAAAAGTTAGTCTCTGTTACTTACCATTTAAAGTAAGGGTCTTCTCATGCGTGCACAAAATTTAGTAGCAAAGAAGCAAAAGGAAAAGAAAAACAGTCTCAAAATAGGGGCAACTTGCACTAATGAAGAGAGACTGCCCAAAGAGGCTCAAGTGTGCATCTCAAGAGCACCAGACGGTGCAGCCAAGGAAACAGCATCCACTTCCAAGCCTCCCAGGAAAATGCAATCAGAATTAAGAGCTAAGGTGTGTGCAATACACAACGACAAAAGTGAGCATCCTGCTTAAATGCCTAGATTCTCCTTTCTGCATGCTAGTTTTAAATGAATGGACCCTCAAAATAAATTAAATATCTAAAATTAGCATTCTCTATTTTTCAGCTAACTCCTTGCAAAGAGATTAGAAATGCAGCATAAGCTGAAATTTTGCAGAAGGTCTATGCTTGACCAGCTGCTAGCCATTGGTCACACCTGAAAAAAGACTGTAATGGCCCTTTCTTTCCTAGATATTATTATTCTCAGCATAATTCGCCTGGTCTCACTGGGGATTGGTGTGTCCAGAAGGAAAAACAAAGGGCTGAGACCTAGAGGCCAGTGATTTTTCACCAGGAATAGATTGCAGGGTTGGAGAGCTCAGGACAATTATCTTTAGCAATGAAATTATGCTCCCATAAGGCCATGGGGGAGGGGTGATGTGAAGGAATAAATAGGCCAGTTCATTTTTTTTTCACTTTCCCTGACTCAGCAGTCCTTTGGCTGCTCTAATACAGGAGAATAGGAGCACTGACAACTCATGGGTCAGCAGAGCATATGCTGTTTACATAAAACCTATCAAAGCATTGCAATATGGCTGGTCTTCAAAACTTTGCCTTGCCGACAAAAATATCAACAGCTCAGTTCCCATCCTTCAGCTTCTCTACATCTCACTGACCGCCCTTCACTGACTGAACACTTTTTTTCAGAGCTGGTATACAGATCATGTAATCGTTCAAAAAATTTCAAATCTCCCTGAGCTACGAATATTTTTTTAAGCACCTGCGGAAACTAGTGATTGAAGACTTTTTAAATTGCAAGTTTCCTGTTGAGCTCCAGCCAGTGGTCTGGACTGTAACAAGGTCTAATAACTTGGGAAGAGTCAAGGCAATCTCCTAGAAGCTCATTAATGTGCAGAATAAGGCAGACTGGCAGAACTTCCCTCCCTCCTCATTCACTGGCATTTTCCCTGTGGAAGCAGTTATCCTTCAAAAATGTCTCTGATTATTTCTCTTCTGATTACCACTCCATGCCATCTCAGCTCCAGAAATAGGTATGCATTGTCCACGAACTGGAATTTCCTATCAGGAGCAATTTCAAACTTCTGACTAAGTGCAATGAACCTCATGCTCAGTCTCTTGCTCTGCATATGTGCTTGCAGTGTCTGAATCTAAAAATCTCAGCTCCTAACACATTTCTAACCTACCACAGGTCAGATTGGTATCTGCGTTACTTACTTATTCCATCAAAATATGAAGTGGGTTGTAAATCACTCTTAAAATGGAATCAGCAATTAGGAAGAGAAAAAGTAAATGAAGGGGATGATAGGGTAAAAAAAAAGTGGATGCTTTTGCATTACAGTCTTGGGAAAGAGAAAGAAAGCCTTTGAATGGTGTCTTAGTCCATTTGTACTGCTATAACAAAAATACCTAAGATTGGGCAATTTATAAATAATACGCATTTATTGCTCTTAGTTCTGGAGGCTGGATCATCCAAGATGAAGGTATCAACATATTCAGTGTCTGATTAGAATGCAGTCTTCATAGATGAGACCTTGTCTGTGTCCTCACATGGCAAAACGGGCTAAGAGTTTCTTTCAAGGCTTATTTTAAAGGGCACTAATCACCTTCACGGGGGCTCCACCCTCATAACCCATTCACCTCCCAAAGACTCCACCTCCTATTACTATCACCTTGGAAGTTAGATTTCAACATAGGACTTTGGCAAGGATAAAAATTCAGACCATAGCCTTTTACTCTGATCTCCAAAATCCATGTCCTTCTCACTCTTAAAATAAATATATTCCATCACCATAGTCCCCAATGTCTTAACTCATTTCAGCATGAACTTAAGTCTCGCCTAAATATCATATAAATCAAATAAAGGTGAGATCCCAGGTATAATTCATCCTTATGATTGTACTGCTCTCCAACAGTGATCTTGTAAAATCAAATAAGTCATGTGCTTGCAAAATACAGTTGTAGGACTGATATCCCCATTTCAAGAGGGAGAAACAGGAAAGAAAGAAAGAAAAAAAAGAATGACAGGTCCTGATGAGGTCCAAAACCTAACAGGACCAGCACCAAATCTTCAGGCTGGAGAATAAAACCCTGACTCCACACCCTGCCTTCCAGATACACTAGAGCAAGTAAAATGCCCCTAGACTACAGCAAACTCCAACCTCATTATTTTTCTGGGTGCAACCCATGTCACGGTCTTCACAGGTTGGAGTCTCTTCCATGTAGCTCTTCTCAATTGGAATCACACTCAGGTGGTGCTACCAATGGTGGGGTCTCTGGGATGGAACCACAATTCCAATAGGCATAGCTTTAGTAGAGGAGCTCTGTGGTGGCCTTACTTCTGTGGCAGTTCTCTGCTTGGGCCTTGAGGCTCTGTGCAGTAAACTCTGTAATCTTGATGGAAACAGTTGCACCCTCACGGCACATGCACTCTATGCATTATCGGAAATGGGACCACCTGGACACCTCTAACACTGTCCACCTGTGTTCTCTAGAACAGAGGCCTATTACCCTGCAGTGCACCTGGACCCCAGGAGCCACACTTCAAATAGCTGAGTGCAGTGTGCCAGAATTCGGGGAGCAGAGACTTGAAGCAGTATTGGGCAATGATGGCCAAGTTTCCACAGGCATCCAAGGACCCTTTCTTGACATAATACTGTCCCTCACTCTTTGACGCTCTGGGTCTGTTATGCCTTGGAGGTCATTCATCCATTGCCTTGAAGACAGTTAAGGGCCTATCTGTGCTAACCTCATCATACCCTCAGTGTTCTGTCCTCAGTAAACTGCTGCATTCTTTACAACATAGGCAGACTGAGAATTTTCCACTTCTTCAAATTCTGTGCCCTTTCAAATAATGAATTACATTTTAATTCATTTGTCTCCTCTTATAGTCAAAAGAAGTCCAGTAAAACTCTCAATATTTTGCTTAAAGACTTACTTTACTCAATAGTTTATACAATCATTCACAAGTTCTATGTTCCCCAAATGATTATGACACTTTCACCAAATTATGTGCCTTTTTATAACTAGGATGGTGTCACTTTCACTTTCCAATAACATAATCTTCATTTTTCATCAGAGATCTCATGAGAATGGCCGTTAGCTTCCATGTTTCCACCAATCTGCTTGCAATTGCTTAGATATTCACTAAGAAGACTGAAGTTTTCTTTGTAGGTCTCCTTTCTCTCTAAGCCTTCACCATAATTGCCCTTTACAGTCTGCCCATGATAATGTGATCTTTTTCTAGCCTGCTCCTCCAAATTCTTGCAGCCTCTATTCAAAGCTACTTTCTCATTTTTAGGTATTTGTTACAGCAGCACTCCACATCGTCACACAAATTTCTATCTTAGTTTAGGCTACTGTCACAAAATACCTGAGACTGGGTCATCTATAAATAAATCTTGCACCCCTTTTATTGTATTGTTCACAGTTCTAGAAGTCAGAAAATCCAAAATCAAGGTGCCAGCAGAACTGATGTCTTGTCAAGTTTCACTCTCTGCTTCATGGATGGCACTGTGCTACGTCCTCACGTGACAGAGGAGTTAATGACTCAATGAAGTTCTTTTATTAAAAAAAGGTACAAAACCTCTTTAGGAGGGTTCCACCCTCATGATCTAATCACCCTCCAAAGCCTCCGCTTATTACTGCTATTACCTTGAAGGTTAGGTGTCGACATTATGAACTTCTGAGGGACATAAACATGCAAATCGTAGAAAATGGCATCTATGTGTTGGTAGGAAGGAGATGCCAAGTGGAAAAAATGGGAAGCCATAACAAGTGACCAAGTCTTTTCCCCTATAGTATTAAAGAGGATGATTAAGAACCAACAGTACGCATTCTAGGAGACTGAGGCAATAGGAATTGCAAGTTTGAGCCCAGCCTGTGTAACTTAGTGGCTTAACAAGACCCAGTCTCCAAAAGGAAAAAATTAAAGGGCTGAGGCTAAATCTCAGTGTGAAGGCTCCAGGTTTAATCCCCAGTACTGATATATTTTTTTAAAGTGCACAGACATACATAAAAAGGAATCTCTAGAAAGGAATCTCTCAGAAAACTGCCCACCAAGAACACAAAGCAGCAGTTTGTTCAGGTACTTTCATACAAAAGCTAGAATTTAAAGAGCACTTACTGTGTTTCAGATGCTGCTCTGTCTTACATACATCAACAAATTTAATTATCATAATACCCAGTGAGATAGGTAATACTACGCTTTCCATTTAAAGATGATGAACTTGAGGGAAAAATGCATACTTTTTACTACCCTGCGGCAGTCTGTATCAGGAATCGACAAACATTTTCTGCAGAATGAAATCATAAATACACTTGGCATTGTGTGCCCCATGCAGTCTTTGTTCCAAGTACTCAGCTGTGCTGCTTTAGAGTGGAAAGTGAAATAGACAATATGTTTATGAATGGGCACAGCCATGTTCTAATAAACTTTCCCCACAAATAAAGTAAATAAGGGATGCATAGTTTGCAGACGTAATTTGGGCCATAGTTTACAGACCTCAGATCTATATTTATGGGCCACAGGATAAGTTAGGGACATGCAATGCTGGTGTTTCAAACTGTAATGTATAGATAATGAGATTTTCCATTTTCTTTCAGGCATTTTGGTCGTGTAGGTCTGCATCAGTGAGTCAATTTGCTGGAGGGGTACAATGTGTCCAAGGAGCATAACTACTACTTAAAACAAAACTCTTGGCTTCCAAAAAAAAAAAAAAAGACACTGAAAGGGTATTTCAAACATGCCTACATTAGAATAGGAAAAAAATATAGGCCAGGAATTTTTAGACATGTTCTGAGATTCCTTCTTAGAATTATAAAAGCAGAGTGCATTAGAATCATCCATCCTGAGAACAATGTCATTTCAGGCAACATTTGAGGCTCAGGATGGGAAAAGTATCCTTGTATTATTTATTACTTAATACTAGAAATTTTCTGATAGATCGCATATAAAATTGACTTTCTCCTACATCTCAGGTTCTGACACTTACTGCTTAAGTATACCTCATAGGAATACAAACTCCTGAGTTGGTTAGTTAGCATCTGAAGGATCCCATTTCAGAAGCCCTCACTCCAAGCGGGGACTCTATAAGCCTCCAAATACATCTATCAAAATCTTCAGAAGATTCAAAGGTTAGCATGAAAATATATGGTCCTCTAGAAGAGTTTTCCTTAGGTCTTTCCTGGTGAAGCTTGGACATTCTAGCAAGACCACCATATTTACACATCCAAATCAACACCCTAATTCGAGAACTTTGTTCTTTTTAACCTGTATGCAGCCCCTAAGCGAAGAGGTCTGTTGTCTGAACTTAACTGAACCTGCCCTCATAATATTGAATCTGTACCTCATGGAAAATGTTTCATATGAAATGCTTGTCTAACTGCCTGAAGGCCCCGAAAGGACAGAAAGTAAGAACAGTCACCACATGTGTATTGTCCAGCGGTATTTACGCCTGCTTGTTAATAAATGTTGTATCATGTGCCAGAATGTGATCTGAAACTTGCTTTCATTCTAACAAGCCACATGGTCACAAGGGTCTAAGAGGGGACACATACAGCTCCCACGCAGCACTAATGTTCTAAAGCTGCCAATAGCTAACAACACAAAACAAAGCACAGACCCTGATGATCTGGGGGCCAATCAATGAATTTAGGTCAGGCGTCACAGATGCTCTCCATGTTTAATCCAGATTAACTTTTGTGGAAATTGTTTTACTCAGTGGCATCGTGGGTACCAAAGACACAGGACACATAAACCCTCTCCTCCAGGAAATCATAACTTGGTATTGTAAGGAGTAGAAAATACAGTGGCTATATTTTAATATTTTCTAAAGATTGCTGTTTTCAAACTGACTTCACATTGGCTATTCACTCTATTTTTAGTGCTTTTACCAGCCATATTCATATACATGAATTTTTATCAATCTCATTTTACAGCTGAAGAAACCAGAGAATGAAAAATTATAAGCACACCTCAACAAAAATCTGATATTTCCCTAAAGCCCTTAGGTATTTATTAGTAAAGAACGATTGAAAAGGTAAGCGGGAGGACACAGAGACGGCTGCAACCCAGTTATACTTGAATGGTCGAATAGAGAAGTAATTCAAAGAGCAACAATTTTATCCAAATCAAGCTTGAAATCCCTACTACATAACCAATCACAAACACAAAACTTGTTCAAATGAATTGAGTCAATTTTCTGTAAAGAAAATCCACTCAGCTACAGAGTGCAAGCTATAAACAGCTGAACTGCCACAATAAATCAGTTTCCTGAGATCTTTGCCGGAGCATTCACGTCTTGCTTCCTTGTGGCCCATATTGAAACCAGAGACTCACTACTGGATAATAATATTTGTAATTATGCTTCGGAAATTGAATAGTGTAATTCAAAAGAGTTTGTGTGTGAGCACAGACTTGCATTTTAATCTAACTCTGCTTAATGTAGAAGGACCACAGGAACTGCCGGGAATGGAGTCATAGACTCAAGCCCTGGTGATTGTAAAATAGACAAGTGGGTTTTGTTCATTTTCCTGTCACACTAGCCAAAATACAGGACATATTAACATTAAGTAGTGTCCTTGGGTTCTTTCTGTTATCCCATAAAATATAGCCAGGAAACACAGTGTTACTCATGATGCAGCGACAGTAGTGTTGTCACTCCCTTTGTCCCTTGTAACTGTGAAGAAGGGACAGTAGCCTGGCTTTGACATACCCTCTTATCATAATTAAAATCAAAACTGAGCAGTTCTGCCAGGGTGGTCACCATGCTCAGAAATGTCTCGAGATAATCTGCTCAATCTGTTGCCAAATCTCAAAAAAGGAAAGTCAATTTTCCAGCTTCACATACTGTTATAGTCAAGAGTTGCAAGGAGAACAATTACATGCAGTACACAGAATTTATAATATTATTTTGTGATGATCACCCAGAGTTAAACACAAGAAAGTGCAGGAAATCTGTCCATAACAGTAAAGACCTAGAAAATCCAGGCGAGGGCCTGGATTCCACAGCAATGTCCTGCATGAGTCGGGTTGAAAACCTAGAGCCCATGACAATGCCTCCCACGAGTCCAACTGGAGGTGTAGAGCCCACAATCATGACTCATGCAACTCTGTTTTATGAATCTGTGCTGGGAAGGTCCAAAGGTCAGTGGTGGAAGCTAGAAAGTCTACGCCAGCGGCGTGAAGGGTCTGTGCTAATAGGCTGAATGGTCTTCACTGGAGCCAAGAAGTGAGGTTCAAAACAAAGACCAGGGCTTCCCTGAAAAGTACCGCAGCCATCCTCAGTGACAACGAGGTCCTGAGCTCCTCTGACAATGGAAACAGTTAAGTACATGTCAGGAAGCCAGTGTGACAAACTTCTCTTGGAGATTAAATAGCATACATCTTCCCCTTCAGAGCCAGAAGCGATGCTCAGCGTAAGGACCAGAACTCCCCCAAAGTGAACCGCAACCACTCTCAGCGACAAGGTCCCGAGCTCCTCCAATCATAATGGCTGAATTCATATCAGGGAAGCCAGCATGACAAGCTCCTCCAGGAGAACCAACGGCTCCAAACAACACCACCACTGAGGAGAACCCACAATGCCTCACTCTTCCTCTCCAAATCTCTTTTTATGCTGGCAACTTTCCTCAGGTGGGCCATCTACACTCAGCACCATGCTGATTTAATTCAGCTGGTGCTAAGTTGATCACCAGTTTTTGATGCATAACACACACATGCAAAGAGATTTCTAGTACCAAAGTCAGACTTCACAGTTCCATGATTCCTAGTGTACATAGTAAAATAATGTCACATACCTGGGCTTAGGAGTCCCAGCTCCCAGCTTGTAGAGTGCTACAGTACATCTCAAAATGTGGCTGCCACATCTCCTTCATTCGCGCTTTCAAGAACCACTAGTAATCAGAGAGCAACTGCAGCAATCCTTTACTGACTCCACTCTGAGACTGGAGAGTTAGTAGCCTCTCCACCTACCCCATCATAGCCTCCTGCATTTGGACTCCAAAAGCCAGTCCTTCCGGGTCCTTTCCTCTATCTGCACACCTCAACACACATGCACACTATCCTATAATCTTAATGCTTCTGAGAAAACACTCTGTCTTATAAAATTATTTGATAATCCCTAAACATCATCTAAAAATATTACAGAGAAATTAGAATGGTACATTTTTATGGTTCAACTACAGGAAGAATAGATGCACTGATAAATTCAATAAATTCCTAAATGTAACCACCTATTGAAGTTGTTCAAATAATTTGTAGTTGAAGTCTTTGAGATATGAGATTAATAGTGGATATTGAGGATGGGTGGGAGGCGAGAGGGTCAGACTTGCATTATATTAAACACACACCTACAACAACCCTCTCCCTTGAAAAGGCAGGGATTTTGGGCTCATGGTTTCATACGTTTCAGTCCATGGTCATTTGGCTTCATTGCTTCTGGGCCGCTAGTGTTATGGCTTGAATCTAGATGTCCCCCCAAAGCCTCATACCTTCATAAGTGGGGATTTTAAGACTGACTGGATCTAGGGTGTATGAGTATGGACTAAGGGTATATGATCACTAAATTACTCCACTGATTGGTTTAGCATAGTTTTGGCAGTAGAGAGTTGGAAGGCCTACCCTGGATGTGGGTGACAAAATCCAATAGGCTTGTAGCCTGGATGGTATAAAAATCCAGAAAGCTCACTGCTGCTGCCTTCTGCCTGCCCTGCCATGGTCTGCTTCTCTTCTGCCATGCCCTTCTGCCATGCTGACCTGCTTTGGAGCCAGTCAACTATGAACTGAAACTTCTACAAACTGTAAACTAAAGTTTGCCCTTCCTCCTTTAACTTGTGAGTGTCATGTATTTTGTCCCAGCAAGAAAAACGTAACTAAGACACCTAAGGCAGAAGAATATTATGGTGGAAATACATGGTGGAGCAAAGCTGCTCACCTCCTGGAAATCACAGAGAGAGAGAGAGAGAGAGAGAGAGAGAGACAGAGACAGAGACAGAGACAGAGACAGAGACAGAGACAGAGACAGAGACAGGGAATGAAGGAGGAATAAGAGGAGGAGGAAGAGAAGAAGGAGAAGAAGGAGAAAGGGACAGGAGAGGGAAGGGAAGGGAAGAGCCAGGGACATGATAGACTATTCTGGAGCATGAAAGTCCAAAAGTCAATGACCCACTTCAACCAACTAGGCCCCATCTCCTAAAGTTTCCACCACCTTGAAATAATGCTATCATCTTTGAACCCAATAATGGATTAACTGGTTGATGTGGTCAAAGCCTCCATGATCCAGTCACCTAGCAAATGCCTACCTCTGAGCATCACTGCACTTTGGATAAAGCCTGTGACACATTAGTTTCAGGGGGATAACCCAGATTTAAAGTAGCACTTTAGACAGATTTAGTATGATTTTTAATACATCCTTTGTTATTTGGGTGAATTTTTAATCCTATGGAATCTCTTTTCCTACTACAGAAGTATTCTACGTCAGATGATATGTTTTAATCTGGAAATGGAAAATTCTCCAAATGGCTAACAAAGTTCATCCAGATAGAATTTCCTCCCATATAATTATTTCTTATTTTTATCTCATACTTGGAATGTGCTGTAATTATGAGTTACAGAGAAGAATATTCAAGTGTTTTTATTTGTGAGCTGGGATGGGGAGGGGAGGTGTAGGAGTTAAACTGCACACCAAGAAAACCTGGAAAATTATTCATCAATAAAGATATGACAAGAATGAGGAAGGAAAACTCTGGTACTGCAGATTTCTTATGTTATCAATAATTCTGTTAACATGTTTCAACACAGACAATGTGATATATATGTGTGTGTGACTTACATTTAATCCATATCCTAAAGAAGAATTAAAGTAAAACCTGAAGTATGAGTAATTCATTATTCAGAGGACTGACTAACACCCAATGAGATGAAGGGGTTTGTTCAAAATCACAACTCTGGTTAACAGTGGAGCCCCGTAAAATACTCCGGGTCCCACATTATATGGTGCTTTCCACCATACTACAAAAAGTACTCAAAGTTTTGACTTACCATATGGCATACATATCAATAAAGCAAAAGCCAGAACAAATGGGTAACCTTGCATGCCCCCAATAAATGTCATTTGCAGTCATTTTATAGTGCAACTTTGAATTTAGAAACAAATAGCCTTGAGAACAGCCTTGAGCAACCTGGAACACAACTGTTCATAAGTGGAAGTGCTGCTGTATATTCTACATGATAGATAATTACAGTTTTTATTTTAATGCATTCAACTCCCAAGAGCCCTGAGGGTAATTAAAACTATAACTCACATTCATATCAATGACACAGCCAAGCATTCATGATATAAGTTGTGAAAATCAATTTTTAAAATAAGAAAATCAGTTACTAAGGAAGTATAAGTAATTGTCTGTAAGATTTCACTATTTAAAATAGATTTTTTTTTATGTTGGCTTTATTAGCATTGACAATTATGGCAGTCAACACAACCTTTATATTATTTTGGACAAAAGGAATTTGTGTAGCAACATTTGATGTAACCGTTCCAGTTCTGCTGTTTCATACTGTGCAATATCTGAATTTAAGCCATATTTGCCTCTATTTTATTAAGGTTTTTAATATTTTTCTTGAGCCGAGGCAACTTTTGCAAATAACGTCAGCACATTTAATCACATATTTCCCAAAAAATATAAATTGAAACTTTTCCCGTGTAATAATCCTCCTTCAATCCCAAATTGTTTTTCTTTCCTGTTCTGTAGCAGTAGCACAGTTTTTATCAAAGTGAGTAAGTTTCATGTAGGTTAAACATGCTTCATCCTCACAAAGCGAACTCAAACCAAAGCAAGGGCAGGTTGCTTGTCGTTGGGTGGATGGAAAATTACTCCTGCCTCTGCTTTCACACAACTGCTTCTCTCCTCTTAGTTTGTTGAGTTTGGTTGCCTCTCCTATCAATCCTGAACCTTACTGCTCAGAAACTGTTGTAAATACTTCGGAGCAGACTCCAGCAAGATACGATTTGCTGCTAAACCTGTTCAAAGAAGTTTCTAGAATGGTAAGTTGTGACCACAACATATTTTTGCCTCTTCTTCCCTCTTTGGGATAAGGCTAAACCACAAATGAGAAAACAACTTATAAATCTCAGAGCAAAGATTTCTTCATCCAAATTTTTCTCTTGGAACAGGGGTATAAATATCTGAGTGCCATAAATATCTGAGAAAACCTTCACTAACTCTACTTATATTCAATGCTTATTTTAATATTTAGAATAAAAGTTTTTATTCCAAGGCTGTCAGACCACAATCCATAAACATACCTGGTTGAGGTATTGTGTGAGGAAGGCATGTAGCATCTAATCAAAGGGCAAACATTATCTAAGAAAATGTTTATGCAAAGGGCACGGTGTTCTTCTTGCAAACATTTGTCTATGCTCTTTTCCCAAGGACACTGCTGTTTTTTTAATAAAGAAAGAATTATCAATATGTAAATGCAGCCAAAAAATCTAGACAATGCTGCTGTTGCCAAAATATAAAACAGAAGAATTTCACAAGGTAATACAATTCTGCTTTGTGTGATTATTTTATTATTGTGCACAAAATTTCTGTTTTTCCAAAGAGCATGAAGTGTGGACAGGATAGCAAGTCAGTCCAATAGATCCATCCAAACTTCTAGCATTGTCTGCAGAGAGTATGTAGGAGAAAGACAACTTAAGGTTGAATAACCATTTGAGAAAGGAATCCACAAGCGAAATTTTCATTATATGTATTGATGTTGAAGCTAGATTCCTTAGAAAGTTTTTTGCCTAAAGGAGTGAGAGTGAGGATTCTTTGGGAGTAAAATCACATAGAGGAGAATTCTTCCAGGCTGTCTTATTTGAGGACCTAGAATATCAAAACTTTTTGTTTTGACCTCAGCAGTGTTACATAAACATGAGATTTCCCTAAAGATAGAAAGAAACCGGCTGGGATTCAATGTTTGCCTGTAAAACACCATGCTTAGTGACTGCTAGGACAGCTGTCAAGGGGTAGAATCACTTGGGTATAAGACAGCAAGGGCAGCAATAGCAGGGAACTAAGTCTTGTGTAGATTAGAAGATGCTTCCAAAGGAAAGATGCCTTCTATCCCTGACCATCCCCTATCTGTTGCATCTTGAACTCCGACTTCGTGTACTAAAAAGCCTAGGCCTCATGGTGCCTATGAAATCAAATGGGATAATCTATATAAATATATTCTTTGGAAAATTCTTCATAGACTGTAAAAGGTCAAGAAAACACATTTTTTCACAATTATTATAATATATTCACGGCATTATTGCTACTTAATTTCTTTCTAATTCCCATTATTTGCTGTTTTACAAGAACTGGATGACCTACTTCAAAGCAGTGTACTAGGCTACAATACTCACCAGGATTCATATATATATATATATATATATATATATATATATATATAATTTTGTTCATTTTCAACTTAGAAGTGCCTTTCTGAGACTATTCACAACCCTCTGGTGCACTGACAGCATGATCTTTTGCTTCTGCTAAGGACACAGTCCTTAGAAAATACCAAGTGGCTCTCAGGTGCTAAGTCCTCTTCCCAGCAATTTGCTTTTTACATACAGTCACCCAATCTTGTTTGAAGATGAGAATTCCATGAAATAGTCAATAAACACAGAGATGATCAGGCCTTTTTATGGAAAATACGATTCAGTACAATGAGAAAAAGTCCAGGAATTTGTGTTTATAGCAGGCACCCCACCTGATTGCTATCATAAACACACATCTTTAGACGATATTTTGGGAAAGACTGGTAGGGAAATCATTTTTCATTGCAAAACTGGGACACGCATTGGCATCCTTTTCAACATTAACCCTTACTAAACAGAGCTGTTCTGCTCGTTTATCATCCTTAATCTGTCATTCAAAAAGATCACCATCAGTGAAATACTACTTCCTGAACAAAAGACGCTGTATATTTTACAGGGAATTATGTGAAAGCCAGGATTACTGCCAACAACTCTACATGAATCTGTCTTATACCAGCATTTTACCTGATACTATCTTTCCTGTCACAGGTGGATTTATTCCAAGTTTTATTTATTCCACAAGATCTGGCCTGGTTAGCAATCGTTGCTCCACAAGAAAAATCACACTTTCCTTCAATTTTGACTAGAAACTTTGTGCCATTTTGAGGTTCATGAAGGTTTGTTTGAACAACTGAGGTATTAAAAAGGGTCAAGAGATGAGGATCTCTTTAAGTACCACAAGCTTGGTGATAGAATGATTTATAAAGTAAGTTCAGCTGCCTCCGGCAGAGGAGGTGGAACTGTTGAAGGGAATTGTAACTCTGAGTCATAGTATAGCTAAATATACTTCATGCTACAGGAGAAGGAAATGTCTTTCTGAATGGTATAAAAAGATTTGGTATAAAAGACAGTACATGCCGTAGGGTGCATGGCTCCAGCGAATGTTGGAGAGCATACAAGAATAAAAGAATTAGATGAATGGCTCTAAATAGTTATGTGTCAGGGATAACTTCTCAAAAGTCAACATCTCCATCTGTATTTGTTGCTTTACTAACCCCTCCTCACACCTCAGCAGGACCACTGCGATACACTTGACCATGTGATTAACTGAGCTTTTTTTTTTTTTTTCTTTCCAGATAGGCTCGGCATGGAGGGATGCAGCGAAATCAGATAGGAAAAGTCACAGCCTAGAGAAAAATTGTGATGCTTCATTTGGCACCACAGATCTTATTCTTATCTGTAGACAGAGCACGGATTTCTTAAGAACTGAGGTTGTAAGTGGGTCATCTGACAGATGGCAGCTGGTAGGGCAGTTCCTACAGAACAGTAAATTGTGGCCCAGCCTAACATTTTAAACCTCTGCCAGCTCTGTATTTCCTTAGCAGATATTTTATACTTTTTATCCTATTATAAAAGCAATATGTGAGCCTTGTAAGAAAATTAGAAGAAAAAAAAAAGGAAAACCACTTTAATCAGTTTGGACAAATTAGTACAAAGAACTGTGAGTGAAGTCATATCAGAAAGATCCACCACATTCCAAGAGCTGTGGGCCAGAGGGCAGCTTGAAAAGCAAGTTGAAGAGGTAAAGATGATATGCATTTTCAGCCTATATTGTTCTGTTCAGCCTAACTGCCTGTCTACATTCTCTGCTTCTAATCTCACCCCAAAGCCTGTACTTTTGCTAGGTCCTTCGGAATGCCCAATAATGTTCAGCAAGTTCCTCTAAAACCTAAGCCAGTGTTTCACCTGCATGAGTGCACATTTGAGGATCTTGTTCCACTGCAGATTGTGGTGCGGTGAATCTGGGTTACAGCTTGAGACTGCACTCTGCCTTCTCAGGTACGCTCTGTGCTCCAACCCTTACTCAACCCTTGTGTCTCATGCTTCTTTATCTTTCTCTCTCAGTTGAATTCCTTCCCCTAAGTATTTGCACACACTCCATTACATTACATTTCAAAACCCTGGCTCTTGGTAGCATTTTATTCCTCAACTCCACTCCCTTATCTTTAGTTGCAATTTGTTGAAATATAAACACATCTGTATGCACACATCCATAACATAATGATACGCACACACACACACTAACCATAAAGACAACACTGAAGATCCAATTGCCTCGAAGTTTATAATGATTTATCACCAAAACGGGCATAAGAAAAGTAAAAGAGAAAACATACAGTGGAAAAATGTTTTAATTAGTATCCAAAAGAAGCAGACAATCAATGATACTATAAAAATAAAAAAAAAAGCTTTTAAAAATCAAAAATCAGACATTCCGCACGAGTGACCATGACCAATAATCATGAAGCATGTTCAATTTCATTAGTAACTACGTAAGTGTAAATTAATATCAAAATGAGGTGGAATTGTGCCTCCATGTTAAGAGCAAAAATTTAAAAGTCTAACACCACTAATTTCTGGGGAAGAATTGAAATAAGAACTAATAAAACAGTGCTGAAAGTAATAAGTGGAAAACAATATGAACTTATTAGTTAAACATCCTCACGGATTATAACCTATCAATTTAAGTCCTAAGTATGCAGCTTAGATAACTCTTAAACATGTTCGCCAAGACATAACTAAGACAGTTCAAGGCAAAATGAAAGAAAAATATTAAAAACTAGAAGTAACATATATGTCCATCAATAGTAAAATACGTAAATTGTAAAGTATTCACACAGCAAATTATTATATAATGATGAAGATACAGTAGCCAAATCAACACAGATGCATCATGCAAATATGGTGTTTTTACAAAACAAATTGTTATAAAGAGTATACATACACTATGATGGCATTGTTAGGAAAATTAAAAATAAAGAAAACTGTACTTTTAAAGATACTGTATGTTCCAAAACTGTTATACAGATTCAGTGCAATCCAAATCAAAATTTCAATAACATATCTTACAGAATTAGAGAAAACAATCCCAAAATTCATCTGGAACAAGAAGAGCCCTAGAATAGCAAAGGCGATCCTGGGCAACAAAGAAAAGACAGGGGGCATCACAGTTCCTGACCTGAAATTATAAATTAAAGCTACTGTGATAAAAACAGTGTGATACTGGCAAAAAATAGACTCAAAGATCAATGGAATAGATTAGAAGATCCAGAAACAACTCCAGACACACTAAGTTACCTTATCTTTGACAAAGGTGCCAAACACATTGACTGGAAAAAAGATAGCCTTTTTAATAAATGGTGTTGGAAAAACTGGCTTTCTGCATGCCAAAGATTAAGACTGGGCCTATATCTTTCACCATTTTCTAAGTTAAAATCTGAATGGATTAAAGATGTCAACATTAAAACAAAAATATTAAATCTGCTAGAAGATAGAGTAGGTAAAACTTTTAAAGACATTGGTGTAGGCAACGACTTTATGAATAAAAGCCAGACTGCACAGGAATTATCACAAAATATCAACAAATGATTCCCAACAAATGGGATCTCATCCTACTGAAAAGCTTTTGCACAGCAAAAGAAACCACCAACAGTGTGAAGAGACTACCCACAATCTGGGAGAAATTGTTTGCCAGTTGTCCCTCAGACAAAGGATTAATACTGAAAACATATAAAGAACTTAAAAAGATCAGTCCTCCAAGATTTAAAGACCCAACCCAAAAATGGACACCTGAGATGAACACACACTTCTGAGATGAAGAAGTACACACAGCAAATAAATACTTGGAAAAAATGTTTAGCAGCACTGGTCATTCAAGAGACACAAGTGAAAGTTACACTGAGATTCCACCTCACCCAGAAAGAATGGCTAGTATTAAGAAGTAACCAGTAACAAATGCTGGAGGGGCTGTGAACAAAAAGGAACCCTTCTCCACTGTTGGTTGGAATGCAGGCGGGTGCAACCACTATGGAAGTCAGTGTGGAGATTCCTCAAAAAGCTAGAACCAGAGGTCCCATTTGACCCAGCTATATCTTCCTGAAAGAATTAAAAACATCCTACCACAGAGATATATGTGCACCTATGTTCATAGTTGCCCAGTTCATAATAGCCAGATCTTGGAAACAACCTAAATGCCCCTCAACTGAGGAATGGATTAAAAAGATGTGGTATTTCTATATAATGGACTACCACTCAGCTATAGAGAACAATAAACTAGACATTTTCACTCTTAAATGGATGAGTACTGAAAGCATACTTCTCAGTGAACTAAATAAGTCACACATATTTAACAATCACATTGTTGCACTTCTGTGATGAATTGAAACAAAATCTATGTATATAAAAAATTAGTTAAGACAGTTAAAGCAAAAGAATTTTGAGTGAAAAGTAGTTTACTCAGGGTCATCTTCAGATTTCATTCTTAATGCAAAATGTTTATTTGAAAACAATAGAGTAATCATAGCAACAAAGATAATCACATAGCTGGTTTCTCTTGATTCACTGAGGCAGAAGTTTTGTGCTAATAATTTTTTGGAAAATGTTTCATGTGTATATTTTTTATCCTAAATAATTTCTGTGAATATAATAATATGCAATGTGCTGATGATTGTTACTCTCTTGTTGGCTGATTGTGAAACCGCTTTGCTTTGGTTTCTTACTTTCCTTTTTTTTAGAATTTAAAAAATAAAGCAAAATAAAATAAAATAAAATTTAAAGAGAAAAAAAAAAGAAAAGAAAAATGGAGCTGAGGCCTTGTGCTCTGATAGGTGGAGCTCAAATTCATGGAGACCCATCAGCTAGGCTGGTCACTCCATGATGTGTGGATCTGGGGCTCTGGACTGGGCTGGGCTCACTACTTCTGTGATGTGTGGCTGGCTGGGCATGTCCCTGATGAACTGCACTGGGAAACTGGCTGGGTAGGGACCCCAGTCCTCCATGCAGTTAGCGAGGACACACCCCTGGAGTGTGGTGCAGAGCCTCATGCATGACTGGGTGGAGTTCAGAACCTCCAGGACCCAAGTAGCTAGGCACAGTGTGCCCCAGAATGTTGTACCGCCAGTGCCTTATGTCTGGCTCAGGAGTTTTTTAATGGTGAAAAATTTTTATTAAATTTATTGGAATAATTTAGATATGCATAATGATCACGAGTCATATGGAATTTATACCTGTACATGATCTATCTTGGTTCCTCTTTCTTTCCCATTCCCCTTTCCTCCCTTCAATCCCTCTTCCCCTCCTTTTACAAAAGCTTTTTTTCCATTTTATCCTTCTTTTCTCACTTTTTGTCCCTTCCTTCCTTTCTCTCTTCCTTCTCCCCAGTTCCCCTTTCTTTTTGAACAATTGTTTCCTATTTCACAATATCTATTATACATTCTGGTTCTAATTTACACTTTCAGTTTCTCACACCCGAAAGACAATGTGATATTTACACATAATTGGTCTTATTTATTTCAATTAAGAGTATGGTCTCAGGGTCCATTCATTTGACAATAAATATCTCACATGTTTCATTCTTTCTGGTTGAGCAGTACTCCACTGTATAAAAAAACCACATCTTTTTATGCACTCATCACTTGATAGGCATTTGAATTGGTGCCAAGATTTAGCTGTTAACAAATTGTGCTGCTATAAACTTGGGTGTTCATATATCATTGTGCTATGATGCTTTTAATTCTTTGGAAAAGATATCAGAAAGAAAAATAGCTGGGTCAAATGTGACTTCTAGTTCTAGTTTGTTGAGGAATCTCCACACTGCTTTCCACAGTGGTTGCACCAGTGTATGTTCTGAACAACAGTGGAAAGGGTGCTTTTTTCTCTATAGGCCCACCAGCATTTGTTAGTGAGTGATTTCTTGATGATAGCCATTCTTTCTAGAGTGAGATGGAATCTCAGGTATTTTTAATTTGCATCTCTGAAAGGATCAGTGATATCAAGCACTTTTTCATATATTTATTTGCTGTTTGCAATTCTTCTGATTGTGTGAAGCATAAAGAATGATGTATTGATACATGCGCCAACCAGAAGGAACCCTCAGAGTTATGCTGTGTAAAATAAAGCCAACTGCAAAAGATTACCCACCAAATGATTCCATTAACCTCACATTTCCCAAATGACAAAATTGTGAGGGCATTGAATGGTGCTTTCGATTATTACAAAGAGTAATGGGTGTGGTTATTAAAAGGCTCTCTCTCCATAAGAGATCCTTTGTTGATAAAACACTGATGTATGTTTAAGCTGGTGAGTTCTCCCATGAATCCACATACATGGTAAAATTGTATAGAACTAGACATGGGTTTGCACATTAGCATATGTAGACATGAAGAGATCTCACTTGGGTAGATGGATTGTACTGATGGCCATTTCCTGGTTCTGATACTGTACTGTAATTGTGAAAGATACTACAGCTGGAGGAGACTGAATAATGTGTACACGGGGCTCTGTCTGTATTATGTGCTCCTAGGATGTGTGACAATGAGACTCTCAAAATGCAGTTCAAGCTACAAATTCAATCTCATATCTCTATGCTAAGAAAGAATATTTGGAAATTAAAACCAAAGTCACTACATGGAAAATTAAATAGTAAGGTATAAATCAAATATAACATGCACAAGAGAGTGGAAATATATATTAAAAGCCACAATATCATTCTAAAATCCACATAGGACAAAGAATGAATCAGACATATCCAATTACATCGAAAAGAGACATAGTCTAAGAACATAGATGGACCTTACATATGGGGTTAGGGGAAATATTAAGTATGAGCCACAGGGAGAGAAATCCTCAAGTGTTCACCAAGTACCCGGTGCATTTTATTCCCACCCCCATGAAGAGGACCGGCTCTGATGCCTGAGAATGCTGGCCTAGAAGAGAAAGGGAAAGAAACTGAGGAGTGGGTGGGGAGGGGAGCCAGTGAGGAAGGGAGGAGCGGGTGCTGAGCCAAGAAGCCAAGGGCTAAGGATAGCTGAAGGGGCTCAACTGCCCTCTGGAGCAGGACCCTGCAGCCCGCCCCACACAGAAGGTGCTTCCTTTGCAGGGAAGGGCAGGCGCCCCACCCCCCAGATCAGGGAGAGGATGGCTGGAGCCTGGAGATGATGCTGAAGGGCGAAGTCTTCACTCTTCCATTGCTGGTCTCTAGTGTCTGGGTAGCTGTGGCTCCCAGTTTATTCCCAAAGCCTGGCCATTCTCCAACAGGTGCCCCTCCCCGTTCCTTTCCCTCCTCCCTCCTCCCTTCTCTTCTTTCTCTTACCCTCTCCACCCCTA